>VSTD030000532.1:0-15571 GCA_008808055.3 Sporobolus alterniflorus | reverse complement strand
TTCTTGCAGCGGAAACATGAATAAAATTCTTAAACTACACAGTGACAAAACCATCACTGTTATTACAAAATTAATTCTCTGATCAAATTATCTCGTTGATTCAAATTTAATCAAAGAATTAAATGAAATTTAAACAATTTCTGAAGAGAAAAGAAATTATGAAATGTCACTGTTCACAACTCAAAACTGGCCCAAAAACCAAAATCAGCCCGTCGGCCCGCTAGCGCACAGCGCGCTCCGCGAGCCAGGCCTCATCGTGGGCTTGGGCCGGGAAAGCCGTTTCCCACCTGGGCCGTGACTCGGTCCGGTAATTTTGAGCCGTCCATCTGCATCGGACAGTCGCGCGTTGATCCCGGCGGAACAAAACCCGCTCTGGCGCTCAAGCGCTAACCCTAGCGTTCATTCGTTCTCTCCACTCCCTCTTCCACGCCGCAGCGAGTGAGCGACCGAGCTCATCGGCCGACGAGCGACCCAGCGCGAGGAGAGGAAACGTGCCCGAGGCGCCGTCTTGAGCCCCTCGCTAGTGTGCGCGCCCACCGTTGGGTGGACGCACCACCATCGAGTGGCCTCACAGCGGCATCTCTTCGCGTCTGCGCGCACCGACGAGGTGGCGAGCGTCGGCTCCGACGAGGTTTCCTCGCCGTGCGCTCATCCACAAGTGGTGCGCCGACGAGATCTTGAGTCCGACCACGCGCCGACTAGCGGTAGTTCGGGTTCTACCTGCGCGGCTCGCAGATCCGCGACTGAAGGTGGTTTGCGAGGTGAAACAAGTAAGTGTTTGATCCCTACTCGTTCTTCTCCGATTTAATCGAATCCCTTTCTTCCCTCTTCCTCTACCCCAATTTAGATCTGCGCGCTAACCCGGCTCTGATGCCATTGACGGAGTTGTTCTACTAGGCGCTAGATATAGCGGGTAATAACTTGAGATGGATTGAATCAAAAACCTAAAGAACTAGATCGAGTCCTAACTCTAAGAACAATAAGAACTAGGATTAACCTACGACCTAGACCAGAGACTTAGGGACTACTAGGGTTTACCTTGAGCGGGTGTGGACGACGACGACATGACCGACGAGTGCGTTCGGAGTGGAGGCGGACGGTCGGTGTAGGGCGACGGCGTCGGCGCAGTGGGGTTTCCCCTCACTTCAGCGCCTACGGGATCGGGCCATCTAGGGTTTGTGGGAAGTCCTGTAGCACGACAATCGTTGAATTGCGTGCTCCGACGACTTCTCCTCTATTTATGTGGCGTTGCGCGATAGGGGGGGCACTGCCATACAAGGCAAGCGCCCCCGATCAGGACGCGGATTGGATTGGTTTCTCAATCCCGGAGATCTTTCCAAAAGGAAAGGAGATCACATTCCTAACTGATAGATGTGCACAAGCGAAGTGCCAAGGCCTGAAATAGCGCTTTCGACTCCATTGTTCTCTTGATCTCGAGGAAGATTTGGTTAGAACGTAATGATAGAGTTTTCAATAGGAACCATTCCATCCCCGCCGCCATAGGCCAGCTGATCAATGCTTCTGTGCAGGAATGGTGTCGCGCTCAGTTGCTGCATTGGTCGCAGCTTTCGGGAGAGTCTCCTTCGGGTCGTGGTTCAGCTAGCCAAACCCTTGTAATTTAAACTCCTCTATCACCTAATACAAAACATGCATTGCACGATCTTGAAAAAATTATACTCCTTAGATAGTGTTCCAGGGCCAGAGCGCTGGCTGAACAGGCATAAACAAGTGGTACTAGAAAGTGTAACTTTGGATCATCTATCCTGGATCTGAATAGAGGTTAAATTACATCGCAAGTCGCAGCGTTTGCAAGCCTAAACCCCAATCTTGCAAGCATTACCCCAGTCTCCTTCAGGAAGTATGGGTCATCATCTTGCAGTCTTGCGTTGTGCTCCGGCCTCTGATGTCTTCATCTATCGCTGGGCACACGGCACACATTGCACAACGGGGCAGCACCGGCTCTCGCCAGCCTTTTGACCCAACCCAACCTACCCACGACGCTAGCGCCATGCCATGCCATGCCGAACGGAAGCATACCATCTGCTGCAGCGCAGGCCTTGGGTCTCGGGTCGCCGTGTCCCTGACGCTAACACGAGCGACATGCCGTAAGCATGCTTGGACCCGAAGTTGTCCCTCCCTCGTCGCCGCCTTCCTGTCTCTCCCAACAAGCCAAGGACGTTCGCGTCGGGAAGAGCAAGTCAAACCTTTCCCCCCTCGTTGCTGGCGGAGGTAGTCGGCCCATGGAATCTCGCGCGCACGCCCCTGAGACTGCGAGTGAACCGATCGATGCTTCTGCTCTCGCTAATCACCCCGCGCGCTCCTTTGAAAAAAAAATTATGGAAAAAGAAACTAGTAGAGGAGGGAGGAACAACAGGCACCTCCTGTGTGACCATATCATTCGCCAAAATCATAACAATCACATTCAAGTTGTAATAGAGAAGCAGGCAGTATACTAGATATATGCGTTGTACTAATTAACATTATATTTGCTTCTGCTGAACCGGCCTCTGGGGAAACTCTTGCAAACTAGCTAGTACGTACTCTAGTAGTTCTTGGCTGCAGGATCAGCTTTCTGCTTGTTCCTGGCTGTTTCCGCGTCTCCATCCGGTGGGGTAAAGCTAATACAACGGCGTCTACTCGCTCTCTGCAAGCCTCTCCTTATATATCATCCGGCCTACTACAGCAGGCAGGCGTGCACATGCTGCTGCGCTGGATTATTTCGTGCGACGTACGGGCACGACGACGCACAGCCTATCTGTGTGTACTACTCCCACTGCATGCCCTTTTCTTCATTATCTTAACGGTTCTGAGTGCAATTTTCAACCGCTCCAACGGCTTTGCTTTTGAGTAAAGAGCTAGAAAGGGTAGTGCGTAATCAGCACTCATGTGTATGGATCATTCGTTTGGATTTGGGTGTTACTTTGATCGTTAAACTGTGATGAAACTATTACGTACGTACCTGCAACTACTACGACGCGTTGTGGCCATCAAATCAAACCCCGTCCACGTATGTAGGCACACCCTTTGCTAATGCCAAAGAAGAGTTTTCGAGAGAGGGAGGATGGGGAGAATGGCGAAGGAAGAGTTTGGATAATCTAAGGCCAAAAATAAGGGGCTTTCATTTTGGGCACACACTTTGCTAATAATGCCGGTGCAAAAAGAAGAGTTTCGGAAGCTTGATTCTGAACATTTGGAGTGACCTTAGATGGAATGATGAAACGTTTGTCAACTTCGCCTGTTTGTACCATTCTGGATACTTGTTTATCATCCTTTAATTTGTCCACTAAAGCTGAAAAGAAAGAGGAAAAAAATCAAATTAAGGGATGGAATAAAATCTTGGCCCATTAACAACAGAAACCTACACCTTTTCACTTGGGCTGATGGGCCCATCAATCCATGTACCGCCATATACAGTACGAGCCAACTAGTCGAATTGTGGAACAGTGGCAATATATCAGCCTCACGTGTATCACGACGTCTCAGATGTAACCCTGACCTGTCTACAACATTATTACTATTTTTAAAAAAAAATACAGAATAAATACATATACTTATACACGTACAAACACAATTAGATCTAACACCATCCATATTTCTTTTCTTCTAAATTAGCCAAACGGAGTGGTCAATGGTACTCAAACTTGGAAAAAAGTTAAAGAGAATGAACGGACGACTCATTGACATTTGGACTTTGGACGCATGTGCTTGCACGTCGTAAACAATGGACCAAATCTAAGCGGGCCGGCGACGTCGTTGCATATGGATTGAGATGGACCACCCCTCATCACGTCATCAGTCGTTGCGTAACATTTGACTACGCAAGCGGGCACTTTTTCCCTTAGTTCGTCTACAAAACCATTACTCTAGGACCGTACTAGACCTAGCTAGCTATTGCTCTAGTTTGTTGTCAGCTTTCCATACAGTATATTGGTGTTTCCCTTGGAGTTTTTCTTTTTGGAGATTAGATTTCTCTTAGTTCTGGTTCATGGTTTCAATCAAATTGTGTTTTGAATAATCCTGTATGGATTGTTTTTTTCTCTGTACATTAACACCAACACATATTCAGCTAGCTCATATATATATCTATACCATCAATAAGAAATTAGCGCACATGCATACAGTTCATATTAAAAACAGTTTTGTAAAAAGAAACCTTTGATAAATGGAGAGGAAATTTCTTATTTATCATCAAAAGATAGCGTGTGGTGCTCTGCGCCATCCAAAATTCCAATGTTCGTTAGCTGCCATCAGATCCTGATTTCATCCCTCACATGCGTGCCACTACCCTGAATTAGATGTTTGTTAATAAGTTGAGCTAAAAAAGGACAGATTCAATGAAGTTTTGGCACATTTTTCATGCCGTTATAATTGTATATCCAGGTGGTTAGGTTTCTTTCGTGCCATAATAATTGCAAACGACACAAATGCAGCGTGAGTACAGATGCGCACGAGCCAATAAAAACGTCGTGAATGTGTATTACCAAGAAATAGATCAATCATATGAAAAAGGAATATTGATAGACAAAGTGATGAGGTCCAAAACAACACATCATAGAGACAGTGGCTAACAGTATAAGTGCATACATAAGGAGCATAGTGGCATGCGAGGAAAGAAACTCAAAATCGATGGCAGGCAAGGAACTTTAAAATTTTCGATGGCTTGTAATTCATCACACTATCTTTCGATGATAAATAGGAAATATCTTCTTTTATAGCTGCACCTTCTGATGCTTTTGCTTCTTCAAACAAATCCAATTTCTCAGGTGAAACACTAATAATTAAGACAATAGCAACAAAAAAGAATCAAGGGCTAAACAACATTAGTCGTTTATTTATCTAGAGCTATTTGCCGACAGCAATCCGTGGTTTTGTTACCTCGAAGCTAGGAACCGGAATTCTTATCCTGGTTTAGAGTTAGAACATAGTTTTAGAGCCTAGTGTGGACGTGTAACGTGTTACAGCCTTTGGTTTATTGTTTTGTCAAGCTAACATGTGGCCGCTTCAAGATACCCGGTTGACTTCCTTCCATGTATTAATCCATACATATCATTTTTATTACTTTAGTTGTGTCTGACCACATGCAATTCATATGCTTGTTTATTTATTGGAATTTGTTCTACCGAGGCTCTCGTCCACAACCTCATCTTCTCTCTTTCGGTTTGCCTATCCCTTTCCTCATTTGTTTTGGTTTGGCCTTCTATCTCAGGAAAAAAATTGACTTTGGATGATGCTACAGTTGCGGCTAGCAGCAAGTGGTGCTTATCGTCCAGTAAAAGTATTACAACTGGTGGTCCATATAAAATTCTCATCATATAGCGATCAATGATTCGAATGTGGATCTTTGCTATGTACGCCGTTATGAAAAAACTAGCCCAACATACCACTCCACGTCTTTTTCAAGTACCAATTATTTCCTTCCCCAAAAAGATCCCAGAAAAAAAAGCTTCATTTGGTTTTGGCATAAGTAGGCACGGCTGCTACTGAATGCATGAGTCAGAAAATTCTTGTGTTTCAAACACAGTTTTGCTGCAGATTCGAGCTGATATAGACATGTTGATTTAATAGATTTTCACCGTTGCAAATGCTACTCATTGTTAGTAGGTACAGGAAGGTGCATCAGTTACATGTGAATTGACAAAATTGTACCACGGGGGCGAAGGAACACTGTTTTATGTTTTGCTTCTCTTAGCGACACGCTCAATTTCATCTGCACCATATGACAATTAGCATGTGACAGTGACAAGACTAAAACCCAATCCAGGATCAGACCTCACCCGTCATTGTTTAGCTTATAGGAAAACAGACTTTTGGATTAAGCGTGTTACTCCCGTAGGAGCCGCGTTTACGTGTTATATAGGGTGAGAAAACCCCACACCATGAATTACACCATATCCATGATGAGTTCGGTTTCACCTACAACAAACTCTATCCTGGGTTGTTACAGCAGATGGATTACAACAGAAGTACCAAGAGATACTCCTAAACACTAGTTTCGCTAACAGCCCCACTCAATCTAACCTGCACTAAGATTTAGATTGCATCGAAACTGCTGGAGCTACCGCACTGGAATGGGCTTCGTGAAGCCATATGCTAGTTGATCTTTACTTGACATGAACTTGATCTCAAGTTGCTTCTTGGCCACTCTTTCTCTCACAAAGTGAAAAACAATCTCTATGTGTTTTGTTCTTGCGTGGAATACTGGATTTGCAATAAGT
This sequence comes from Sporobolus alterniflorus, assembly GCA_008808055.3. Taxonomy (NCBI): domain Eukaryota; kingdom Viridiplantae; phylum Streptophyta; class Magnoliopsida; order Poales; family Poaceae; genus Sporobolus; species Sporobolus alterniflorus. The sequence continues at coordinate 9,356 of VSTD030000532.1, read as the reverse complement.
ATGTCGCTCCAATATTGTCGCACCACAATCTTGCAATTGGCGAGCTTGAAACACATAATTCCTGCAAAATGGATTGAACCCAAATTATTTTTGCAGCAGCATTGGCAAGAGATTTATACTCGGCCTCGATACTAGATCTTGACACTGTAGCTTGCTTTCTAGCACTCTAGCTTATGGGATTTGATCCCAAGAATACTGCAAATCCTCCAATAGACCTATGATCATCAATATCTCCTGTCCAATCTGCATCAAAAAAAGCACTGACTAAAGTAGAATAAAATCTGTCAATTTGGAATCCAACCTTTAAGGTGAACTGAAGGTATCTCAAGATCCTCTTTACTGTCATCCAATGGACAGTAGTCGGCTAGTGCAAGAATTGGCACACTTTATTTACTAGAAACGAGAGATCAGGTCTAGTCAATGTCAAGTATTGTAGTGCTCCAACTATACTGTGATATTTGGTTGCATCTTGCGGTTCTAAAGCAACACCATCATGAGCTGACAATTTTTCTGTTAGTGTCATAGGAGTACTCACCAGCTTACAATTCATCATTCTAACTCTTTTCAACACATCTGATGCATACTTCCCTTGATAATAAAATCCCTTCAGGAGTTTGCTTCACTTCAATACCTAGGAAATATTGCAACTCACCAAGATCCTTCAGTGCAAAATCTTCCTTGAGATCATTTAGAAGCGCAATCGCGGCCTGCTGTGTTGAACTGGCAACAATTATGTCATCCACATATATCAACACAAAAATACACACATTACCTTTCATGTAGAAGAATAATGATGTATCTGGCTTTGAAGACTTAAAACCAAGACTGACTAATTTAGTACTCAATCTAGAGTACCAAGCTCTAAGGGCTTGTTTCAATCCATATAGTGCTTTATCCAATTTGCAAATATGATGAGGTAAATTCTTATGTTCATAACGTGTGGTTGCCTCATATACACCTCCTCCTCCAAAACACCGTGAAGAAACACGTTCTGTACATCTAGCTGTCTCAAGCTCCATCCTCTGGATACAGCAATGGAAAGAACAAGTCTAATAGTAGTAGCTTTAACTATTGGACTAAATGTGTCTTCATAATCAATGGCATATCTTTGCTTAAGACCTTTAGCAACTAAGCGAGCTTTGTACCTATCAATTGAGACATCTGCCTTTCTTTTTATCTTATACACCCACTTACAGTCTATAATGTTCTTGCCTTTTTCATGAGGAACTAGATGACATGTTTTGTTATTCATTAAGCTGTAAGCATTCAGAATCCATAGCTTGTTTCCAATTCTTATCATCTAATGCTTCCTCTAGATTCTAAGGCTCACCTGTGGAAGTAAAACAACCATATTTAATAATGGCATTGGTATATGCCTTTGGTTTTCTGATCCCACTTTGTAATTTGGTCTTGGGCCGAGCTATGCTTCCACCTTCATCTTCTGATGGCGCAGAAGATCCCAGATCACTGACTTGCATTGCTGAGATAGGTAGATCACCGCTTTGTCCCACGTCGGCCTCTATTGCTGCGACGCATGGCTGATGCACAGCCGCACCAAACATGGACGTGACATGAGATTGACCAGGCCCACCAGGGGACCCATCTGCCCGCTGCGTGTTGTTTGATGACTAGTGTTGCAGATTCGGACACTGATTCCCTAGCTTGAGCACCTGCAACACCTGGAATGATGGCAGGATCCTCCTCGATCGTGTTGTCGGGCTGCATCTTCATGTGCAGGGTTTTCTGTTATCTCATGTTTTCAATCGGGACTGGACCAAGGATATTAGTAGCGGGGTTAGAAATATTTGCCACATGGTCATTAGCTAATTCACCCCCTTGATCAGGAATACTATGATTCAATAAGGCAGGAGGTAGAAGCACAATTTTGAACCAGAGACGCGCCCTAACATTGGGATGGAGATTGACGAAGGGGAAGACATTTTCATCAAAGATAACATCCCTTGAGATGTAGACTCAGATTGTGGGTATATCTAGGCATTTTACACCCTTGTGCATAGGACTATAGCCAAGAAAAACACATTGTTTTGAACGGAATTCAAGTTTACGATTCTTGTAAGGTCTAAGATAAGGTCAACAGGCACATCCAAAAATGTGCAGGGCCTTATAGTCTGGCTTGATATGAAACAATCGTTCAAGAGGTGTAGTAAAATTGATGATCTTACTAGGAGTTAGATTGATGAGATAAACATTCAAAGTGAAAGCTTCATCCCAAAATTTTAGGGGCATTGATGCTTTTGCAAGAAGAGACAAACCGACCTCGACAATGTGTCAATGTTTACGCTCAGTAGAACCGTTCTGTTGATGTGCATGAGGACAGGAAACATGGTGTGTGATCCCAACATTTTAGAAGAAAGAGTTTAATTTCTCATACTCACTTCCCCAGTCGGTTTGAACCGTGATGATTTTTCTATCAAATAGTCTTTCTACTAGACTATGAAATTCATAGAATTTTTGGAATACTTCAGATTTTAATTTTAACAAATAGATCTAAGTGAATTTGCTAAAATCATCAATAAAACTGACATAGTATTTCTTGCCACCCACAGATTCTGGAGCAGCACCACACACATCAGAAAAATACAAGTTCTAATGGAGCAGAAGACTTGCTAAGAGAGATACCATAAGGCAATTGATGATTTTTTTGCCTTTTGACACACATCACACACTGATTCATTATTGGGCTCACTTAAGCAAGGAAGATTATTGATGCTAACAACCTTGCGAACAATGGATGATGAAGGATGGCCCAAACGAAGATGCCATCTAGTAAGAGATGGCCTAACAACTCCAAAGGCATGTCTTCTCACGAACTTGTATGGAAGAGGGTAGAGACCATTTCGACACCACCCCCTAAGAAGGGATCTCCATGTGTCTAGATCCCTAATCAAGAAACAATTCAGAAAATATTCAATAAAGTCATGATTATCAGTGGTGAAACCATGGACGTATAATAAGTTTTTAGTGGCATTAGGAATATGTAGAACGTTCTTTAGAACAAGAACTTTGACAGGAGTTGAAATTAGTGAATGACCAATATGACAAATATTCATACCAGAACCGCTTGCAGTGTGAACTTGATCAACACCATGATATTTGTTCCTCATGTCCAGCTTCTCAAGCTCCCCTGTAATGTGAGTTGTCGCACCTGTGTCGGTGTACCAATTAGTGTCCACTCCATATGAGTGAGTTGCAACAGCATCCATCCTCTTCTCTGGGCCATAGCTCTCATCGTAGCGATACCAACACTATATGGCAATGTAGCATTCCTTCTCACACACCTGACAAGTAGGACGCTTACCATTGTTTGTGTTGCGAGTGTTGTTGAAGTTGTTGGGCCTGGGAGCATCCACGACCCCCATCGCGGTCACGATTGAAGCTGCCATGTCCTCGCATGGCAGTGTTTGCAGATGGTGGTGGTGTAGTCAATCCTTGCAGCAGAACTTGATGAGATTCAAAACTCAGAAGCTAACCAAACAGTTCATTCACTGAAATTGGTTCAACTCATGTGACAGTGGCCAAGACCACCGAGTTGTACTCGATGTCGAGGCCTTCAAGGATGTAGGAGACCATGTCCCCGTCATCGAGGGGCTTCACAACTAAAGCCATTTCATCCCCAAGAGCGTAGAGTTTGTTGACGTACTCCATTACGCTCATGTTACCCTTTTCTGTTGTGGCCAGCGCTAGGCGGGTGTTAACTACGTGCGTCCGAGTGAGGGAGCCGAAGGAGGGCTCGATCGTGCTCCATGCTGCAGCAACAGTCTTGCAGGTGCTCACTTGTTGAAGCACACCCCTGGTCACCGAGGAAAGCAAGAAGCCAATAACTTTTTTGATCCAAGGTGACCCAAATGTCATGCGCTGGATTTGGGGTCTTGACCTCCTTGTCACCTTCTTGTGTGATGATGAACTCATACGACATCTTGGTAGAGCCAGTGAGGAAGCCTTCAAGTCATGCACCTATCACGACAGGAAGCACCTGCGCCTTCCATAGCAAGTGGTTGTTCTTCGATAGCTTCTCCGTGACAACATGGCCAAGCAACGTGTTAGTGATAGTGGACGAGCTGGCCATGATAGCAGATTGGGTCTTATTGAGGAAAATGAGCTCTGATACCATGTAGGAAAACATACTTTTGGGTTAAACGACTTACTCATATAGGAGCCGTGTTTACGTGTTATATAGGGTGAGAAAATCTCTCACAGTGGATTACACGATACCCAGGATGAGTTTGATTTCACCTACAACAAACTCTATCTTGGATTGTTACACCAGATGAATTACAACATAGAAGTATCGTGAGATACTCCTAAACACTAGTTTAGCCAACATAGCTAGCTTAAATAGTATTGTTAAAAATTGCCCCCCAAGAGTGGTGGTATGAACGGAAATACCCCCATAGAAATGACATCTCTGCTAAAATAATATGAACCGAAGTCCTGGAGAAATGCCACAACTTTTGACTTGCATGTTTTGTTTAGGTAGATATGACTAACTTGGTCTCTTTAATTATTGCTTATTTCAAGGTGGCAGATCAAAGTCATTTGACCATATATTATAATTTTTTCTATTCTCAAGCCCCCGGTCAAAGTCCAAGCACACAGTGGTATACGGCAACGTGTTTTGTGTGATTGGTTTCCTGATCTTTCACAGTAAATAAATGAAAATTAATTCAGAGCACACGGCAGTGATTCCCTAGAATAGGGTATCCACAACCAAAATATCAACGGCACCGTGATTTGATACCGTTAACTATTCATTTTGTACTTTGAAATTGACAACAGGCTATTACTGTTAATTAGTCTGTAACAACGTCAAAATTTGTAAAAATTGTCTGTAGCAAACTGTACTGTAAACATTTTTTATCGAACCATGTACTGTTTTTTTACCGTCTAACATTTTTTATCTGATTACCCATAGTATCCAGAGAAACAAGTTGAACGCCATGTCATTAGCTGTTATGAAACTAAGTGATAAACTCCAAACAGGTCACATGACTGCGTGAGCAAGTAATTGGTTGGAATCTTCCTTTCGCTTTCGCTAGATAATATACTTGCCCAATCATGTTGCCCCCTTGTAACAGGGAGGCAAAACACATGCAAGAAGCAAGTAGATGGCTTTCCCTCCTATACTTTTTAGCTGTTCCTGGTGGTCTGTTCATCACCTTTTCCAATTCCTTTAACAGTTCTTTTTCAGAAAAAAACAAATCATTTACCAATTAAAGATTTGCTTTTTTCGAACACAGAATTTAGGTAACTGAGGGGGGCATGGCTACACTTGGGCACCACAAAGCTTTGTCAGTGGTTTAGACATATATAATTAAGTAAGCTTGGCTGCTGCTGAATAAGTCAGATTTTGTTTTTTTGTACCGAACACAGTTTTTTTTGGAAAAACAAATTGTTTATGATTGATTTAGAATAAAGGGGAACATCATAATAGATTAATACTAAATGGTTTATCTGTATCTCTCTGTAGATCTTTAGGATGTTGCGTAGAGAACCAGCCAGAAGTAGGTTGATCTCTAAAGAAAAGAAGGTGAATCTTGTAAAGTATAATACAGAAAGTTCTGGCTAAAATAGTACATAGCGAAGTGCTTATAAGTGGCTACTATGTCGCTTCCGAAGCAAAAATGATATCCACAAAATTCAAGTCACATTCAAGAGCCTGTGCGTGGTGAAAACATAGAAACCTACCATGCATGAACTTGACAGCATCTGGTGGTCAAAGATGCTTTTACCTACTTCAAAATGTGATCGTAGAAGATTGATAACATTCAATGGACACTCGCTGGCTCTCCAATCGGCAAAATGCCATTTAATATTTTTTGTCGGAAAGAGATATGTTTGTTTCTCTTCAGTTGATTTGAACGGTTTTAAAAATGGGTGTTGAAGACTGAAGTAAGTAACGAATTTTGTCCAGTGGGAAAGGATTGTTCGCAACATGACATGTTCCAAAAAAAAGCATGACATATTAGACACACCATGATAACCACTAGAGCAGGAATATAAATCACTCGAAAACTACCTTTTTCTCCGATCAGTTTTGGTTTCTTCTGGGAAGCGACATGGGAAACATCTGACGAGCACGCTGGACACAAACATAGCGTGCAGTGTGGATAATGCAAAGCTGCTAGCTATAGACGTGTGTAGATATTAATCCGGTGTCTTCATCAACATGGTAATCTCCCCGGCTATTATATGCATGGTTGATAGCTTGCCAAGTTGTTCATTGGGTGGCCTGATTGGCTGCGCCTGCGCCACACACGGTTGGTCACTCGCGTCTCGTCGTCAGCTCAGTCCTGATAACTAATTAACGCGTACCGAATTAAGGCCTTGATTGTGGCCAGATTAATTGTGCAGCGCAGCTGTGGTCACCTCACCCGGATCGGCCGGTGTCAACACACGCACGAGCAGCTAGCAAAACGATGGATGACCACCTGATTAATTACGAGGACAATGTTTTAGCTGAAACTTATTGTGGCGTCGTAATTCGATGGATCCGTTGCCGGCTGCGGTACACCAAGAGAAAATATCGCTTCTATTTTTTTTTCTCCCGTCAGGACAAGATTTTGACAAGAAGAACCCATGGTGTGTGGTCACCTTCAGACGCGGTGTAGCCGCTACTTTGCACACAGATAAATCCACACACAAAAATATCAACGTCACATACCGCCAATCAGATGGCAACCACTAGTTCTAGTTGCATGCGTCCTAGGAATATGCATCAGATCCTCTTCACTGATTCCACATATAGCTCGATTCACCACTGAATAGAAATATATAGCTCCAGGTTTTTTTTCATCGAGGATAAAGAATCTAAAAACTTCCACAAAGTCACAACAGAGCCAATCAAAATTAGAACATGAGCCTTAGGCTTGATGGAACAATTTAATTTGTACTCACAATCCATTTGACTCAATTTATAAAACTCTCAACTTTTCTAGTGACTGATTTGCACTCAAACACGAAGAAACATAAATTTCTAAACACTCTACCAGAGTGCAAAATCCTTGAACTGGTCTCCTGAAAGAACTTCACTAACCTTGTTGTAAAGGACAAAAAATCATTCCTCATCAATGCTTTTGGTAACATATCCTGATCAAGATAATCAGGGAAAAAATATGTAACTCTGTTGTAAATCAACGTGTTTGCAGTCTCTCATACTTTTCAAAATTAGGTCCACTTTCTTATGTGAAACTAAGTGAATTTTGAAAAATTATGATGAAAAAATGAGCCCGATTTAAAAAATTGTGATGATTTGCAAACACATTTATTTACAGTAGGACTATAGAGATTTTTTTTTCAATGATCATGGTGGTAACATTGAAGGTGGTAGGCAGAGGGAAAGAAAAGGGTCAACATTGAGGGAGGGTTTGAGCAGGAGAGGATAACTAGATACTAATACTGTTCACCATAAAACAACATAAATAAAGACAAGTAATGGTCATTCTGCTCGTTGCCAAGAAATTGTTTGACCGGGACAACTCAAAATAAAATGATTCAATTGAAACTTGTCTGTTCACTACAGAAAAAAAGTCATTCCTTCATCAATTTTTTTATGTTTGTCGGAACCGACGCTTGAAAAAACAAATATCCCATAATAAATCTATACGAGAATATAAAATTGCTTGATTTCTTACCAAACACAAATCCATTTATATAAAAAAATCACACAGTTGTATCCACGAGTGGGAAATATTTCCGTCGGTGAAACTGTAGCGCTGATACTGTTTATTTAAAAAATATTATTCATAATCAATGTAGCATCAAATCTAAACCGTCCCTCTAAAAATCAAGAGTTAAAACCAATTTGAAGTCATCATGATGAAACCAGATCTTGATTTCACATGCACCGGGCGCGTACTTGTAGCAGTGTGAAAGCAGGCAAAGCCGCGTATTAGTTCGGGCGGCTGCCGTCGTTGCCGCGATAGACTCGAGAAACAAGCAAGCGACCACCACTCCAAACTCCGGAGGCCTTCCTCTTCCTGCTGCCTTCGCTAGTTCGCTTCCCTTCCAAAAACACAATAAAAAACGCACCTTTCCTCGTTTTCCCCCACCTCCCTCGATCCCCTCGCCGGAAGATCCGATCCCGTCCACCTCCATCCCCGACCACCCCGCGGCGGAGCAGGCCGAAATGTTGCGCCTTTGATCGGCGCGCGTGCGGCAGTCGACCGCCTTTGATAGTTAGTTCTTCTGCTCGCCGGAGATGGGCTGCTTCTCGTGCTTCGAGTCGCCCGACGACGAGCAGCTCAACCCCAAGCCCGGCGGCGGCGCAGGACCCGGCGGAGCTTATGGCGGCTCCACTTCGGCCGCGGCGACTTACGGAGCCGGCGCCGGCGGCCGGCACGGGGACAGGGGGTACCCGCCACAGCAGCAGGCGGCCATGGTGGCGCCGCGCGTTGAGAAGCTCTCCGCAGGTGCGTTCCCTGGGCTTGCTCGGTGGGTGGATCCCGGCGCGCGGTTGTTGGTAGGTGGGATCGGATCCGGGGGCGGTAGTTGATTTCCCGCTCGTGGTGGTTCAACCGCTCCTTGCCTTCTTGATCTGATTTAGTTCTAGTATAGTAGCAGCCTATGACGATTTTTTGCGTGTCTAATTAGCATAAGTAGATTCTAAATTTGGTAGACACGAACACGAAACAAGAACCATCAGTGTGTTGTTCAGAGGTTGGTAGTTGGGTTCGAATGCCGGCTTCGGATCTTGGAGAGAGAGGAAGATCATATAGATGAACTCATGGAGACATACGACCAGCATATACTAGTTTAAATCACATTTATCTTGCTTTGTCTGGGTCAGACTGCCCATCAGCTTACTGATCTTCTATTCGTGTGATGGTCGATTTGTGCAGCGGCTGAGAAAGCAAGAGTGAAGACCAATGCACTTGCAAGAGAGGCTTTAGCGCCAAAAGATGCCAATGGCAATGTCATATCTGCACAGACTTTCACCTTCCGAGAACTTGCCACTGCGACAAGGAACTTTAGGCCAGAGTGCTTCCTGGGCGAGGGAGGGTTTGGACGTGTTTACAAGGGCCGCCTGGAGAGCACAGGCCAGGTAACCTATTCTGGAAATTACGAGCTTCCTCGTTTCTTGCTTTCTGCTGTGGAGATCCAAGCTAGTAGTAAATTGCACTGTTGCCGAATTCTTATTGTTTGTTTGAATCAAGACATTCAAATAGTCAGTGCTTGGTATTGTGACAGAATACCTTGTACTATGTACAGTAGATATGAATGGAGCAAAAAATGAAGATGATTAAAGTCTGACGTGTTTGCTGCAGGTTGTTGCTATAAAGCAGCTTAATAGGGATGGACTTCAGGGAAACAGAGAATTTCTTGTAGAAGTCCTCATG
>VSTD030000531.1:0-15572 GCA_008808055.3 Sporobolus alterniflorus | reverse complement strand
ATGCCCCCCCCCCCGATCTGGCAAATCCTGGTCAGGTGGTTTCACATGACATTCCCATGTAATCCCTATCGGGAAAACCCGGGCTGCTAGTTGCCAGCCCACACAGAGGGGCGTGAAGGAGATCTCCTAGTTGGGACTCAGATACAAAGCTTGAGGGTTATGGGTCCCTTTGATTGTCCCCATAATGTGCCAGTTATTGGCCACCCTTTGTGTCACTTTGTCCCTTGCTCTGTTTGCTCTAGGCGGCGCTGACCCAACTGGCAAGTTTTGCTTAAGAACCCTGAGCTTCGCATGCCCCTCAACAATTATGGGCCCCGTTTTGGGATATGGTTTGCATATCCCGTACTGTTGTAGCTGGCACAATGTACGAGGGGTAGGGGAGGCGTGTGAACATGGGTTTACTACACCCATTATTGGGCCTTGTAAGGGCCCGTCACTTTACCTCCTCAATTGTGACACTGCGATGTTATAAAAGTAGGTGGCCACCTTCACACACCCCATGCCCTCTTGCACAATCCACCATTCCCTCCTTACCTCCTTCCCTACACCTGAAAACAAAGGGAGATAGAAAGAGGGAAAAAGAAAAAAGGGAAAGAAAAAGGGAATTACCAGGATTTAGGGAGTGTTGCTTCTCCTTCTTCCTCAAGCCATGGCTGAATAGGACTAGACCCCTTCCAAGGTTACGCAAGGTCATGTACAAAACCTCACAAACCAAAGGTTCCTGATGGTGACGGAGCTCGTGGCCTACCGTGTGACAAAAAACCCCGCATTCCCCGCACCTACAGACAGATACATGATGACCTTTGTAGCCTTTTATGAGCTGAGGTTTGGTGCGCCATCGCACTGGTTCCTCCACTTATTGCTGCGGTGCGTGGGTTATTTGGAAGCACAAAAATAGCTATGTGTTCAATGGTGTTCCACCTAGTGTGCCGTCTATTCTTCTAATGCCAGAGAGGAGGCCTTGCTCTGGATTGTGGCTGGAGCCAAATGTCTCCTTGCTTCAGGCTGTGGGAGTAGTACAGGGATAATTCCTGATATGTGTGGCTCTTTGGTCATTCTTATTCTTAAATAGGTGATTAGTCGTGTATTGATAACTACTATAAAGGGCTCTTTCCCCTATTTTTCTTCTTAATATAATGATACACAACTCTCCTACGTGTTTGAGAAAAAAATGGCCGTGGTACTATGGCCTAGATCTGCATAATTTGACCCCTCGGGGGTACTGCATATTGCCACCTTCATGACTTTGTGCTAGGCTTAGCTGGGGGCTGACCTTGAGTTCGACCTATGGAACTATTTCTTCTGCGTCTGGTGTCCGCATGACCCGGACGTGGAGCTAAACGTCTCCAGGGGTGCAGCTATTCATGTCTAGTCTAAGCATGAAGTCGATCCCAATTTCGACATTCCCGTGCCCAGATCGATGAAGGGGTTGTGGAGGAAGCGGTTTTACTTGAGGAATGACACCTCTACGCCGATTCCCGCTTTCACCGGTAGCCGCCCCGTTCCCCTGCCTTCCTGGGGGATGGGGTGCCCATGAGAGACCTAGACAAGTTGCAGCCCATGCGCGAGTCCCTTCAATAGTTATGACAGGATGGGCTAACGGGAGTGCACCTCCTATGGATGTTTTTTAGTCACCGGATCCAGCCACACCAGTAGTAAAAATCCAAGATGTGGTTGTATCCAGGGCCAAGCTGCCCCGACCGCCCTTCCCTCAAAGAGCGGATCATGGTGGAGGTTGACTCCTGGATCCATAAAGTCTTGGACCTTGGGACTGATCCGAACCCTAGGGTCGGCCCTGCTCCTTTGCAAGAAGAGGTTGCTAGCTCCAGGGTTAGTATGCTTGGTCTTGTTTTGGTGACTTACGCGATTCTATCTTTTCATCATGCTCATGGCCTTGCGCAGGGGCCTGAGGGCGACCACGCTGAACCACAGGATGCCAAACCGCCCAATGATGTGGCTAGGTGAGTGGCAAAACATGACTCCGATGAGAAAGCGCAAGCTCAGAGAGAGATAGAGAGAACAAGCTCAGAGTGCCGCCCGCCGGGTGGTGAAGGGCCGGGAGGTGGGGGTGGACACCCCCTGGCTGTATCCCCTAGCGATGGGGGAGAGGAGGAGGAGGAGATAACTCTGCCTCCCCTGGCCTCCCCGCGCATGAACCTAGACAGGGTTCGAGCCACCAACCAACTCGCTTAGGCGGCCACGCCTTACGCAGGTAACTATTATTTTAAAAGAAAGGGATGAGCCCTCTGAGGACATTAATGGGACTGACCCATCCTTCTAGGATTTAGCAGGACCTGGCAACCTCAACAATAGTCACGGCCATCATGGCTGTGGCAACAGGGCCACCCTCTTCGAATCTCAGGGAGGTGGGGCCCCCATCCAAGAAAGCTTGCACCACAGCCTATCTTCCGCCATCCACCCGGTACATGCGTGTCTGTGAAGTCATCTACCCTTTACATGACACTTCGGTCCTATCTTCACTCCTAAGCTCAAAGAGGGTGATTTCTGGGTGGCAGGAAGCGTACCTCGGTGACTCTGAACTTTCAACATGTTGGGATCAAATAGCTGAGTGCTGCTCGATCCTGAACACTGGGAAAAATGTGAAGGTGGGTTAGCGAAAGATGGTGGGCTAGGGACACGAAGGTGTTGGCAACTCAATGAGCGATAATTAATGCACTTGATTTCTTCTAGGGGAATCCCCAGGGGGTCTATTTATAGGGGCAGTAAGGGGTTCGGTAATAATGTCCGAACGGCCCCCCTAACTACCCCGTTTACACAGTGTGTACAGTCATAGGGACATTACAGTCATTTGATACCTTCAACCACTTTTCATGGAGCCTATCACCCGATAACACGTGTACCTTCTGGTTAATCCTCCTTGCGTTATGATGCTCTGAGCTTCGACCCGTTGAGGCCTCCGCTTCTGTCCTTGGGTCGCCTATTCGACGATGGCCTATCTCCACGAATAACTGAAGCCTCCATTCAGATCCTATACTCGTCGTCCTGTGAGAAATCACAAGATACAAAGGTTTGTTCATGAGCCAATAGATGCTGAGGTTACCCGTGCCTGATGGCGTTGAGGGGCCTTCGGCGCACACCTGTCGACCAACGTCTTCTCAAATCTACCAGAGCTCAATGCATGTAATGATGCTGGGGGGCCTTCGACATGAGGCCTCTGGCCTGTGTCCCTAACAGTTGCCCCTCGTAGGCGAGGTTCAAGGAATCAACCCCAATGAGTCGATCATGTGACCTATTGTACAATGGTCCCTGAAAGTGTCACCTTTGCACATTGGTGTTAGATGAGTTGATTTGAAGCTTTTAACCAGAGCCTAATCTTGGTCATTTGTCTATTTTTTATTTTGACAATGCACGTCTCGTGGCCTTCTAGCAACCCATTGGGTCCCTTGGCGACCTCTTTACTGCAACCATTTGTTATCGCACCTCAACCCGTGTGAGCCGTTTGTACCACGGCTATAAAAACTCGCCGGTGGGTCTTGGGGTTGCCCACTTGCTCATTTGTTGTTGTCACGCTTAGATTTTACTACGCTTGCACTTTCTGCCTTGCCAACACTAGCTGCTTTTTGCTCTGATTGTTAACTTTGTCATCAAAGGCCATGGCTTGGTGCAATCCTCTTTGCAAAGCTGTTGCTACTGCGGTGGAGGTGGAGAATATAGATGAAGTTGCGGTTGCTGTTGAGTTAGACCGGGCATTTGGGGAAAATCCTGCCACTTCTGATGGTGGAAATCACCCTATGAGCCTAGATGCTGAAGATGCTCTGATCGAAGGAGGCTTTGATGTTGGGAAACTATAGACATACTATTTCAGGTCATCGACCATTACCGTTGGTAAGATTAAGGAGATGGTGCAAAAAAGTTACTTCCTGGAGGGCGAAGCCCGGGCGACAGGGGCTAAAACTGTGCCAGAGCCTGACACATTTTTTTGTTGCTGGCTTGTGCATGCCTTTGCATCCGGTCCTGGCTGACATTCTACTGGACTTCTAAGCGCAACTGCATCAGTTGACACCTAATGCCATCGCACAATTATCGAAATATTTTTGGGCGGTTGGCAGCTTGGGGTGTGTCCTTCAGGGAATGCGTTTGTAAAAGAATCTGAGCTGCATTATTGGCCGAATACTATAGAGACCCCAGAGGGAGATGGAGCCACGCAGTATGGATGTCTAAATTTTCATGCTAAAAGGGATGGAGGTTCAAAGCTGAGCCCCATGATTAAGAACAAATGGTCAGTTAGATGGATGAAATTGTGGTTTTACTATCGTGTGCCCTGCCAGTGAAGTTCCGGTGGTGGAAAGAGCAAGTATGCCTTTGCTCGGGCAACTGCTACTATCAGAGGCAGCGATGCCATCAAGGAATACGTCACATGTAAAATGTATCCGCTGGCTGCTGGCTTCGGCTTTAAGGATGTGGCCTTTGGCACAACTCCCGTGTCGAAGGTAGAAACTGCTTTACCGCTGTTTGCTGTAGGGGCTGCCGCTGCGGAACATGCCGATCATGTTTTGGTAGAGATTGAGATGGAGGCCGAAGCAGTATGAAGCCCTCATGGTAGCGAATATCGCGTACGGCGGTCGACTTAACTAGGTTTTTGAACAGATGGGAATGCTATACACTCCCGCCCTGTTCCTAGCTCCGATGCCTCCCAGGTGGCCATGAAGAAGCGAAAAGCCAAAGTATCAAAGAATCCTATCGTGAAAAAGGTGAAGGTTGGTCCGGGCTAGGTCATGGCGTCCAAAATGGTGGTACCTCTGTCCAAACTGGGGCCATCAAGGAAAGTGAGTGTCACAAGGACTGCTCGACCAAAAACCAAACTGGGGCGTCAAGGTATGTCTAAAACAGAATTGCCTCTTGCGAAGCTGGTTGGAGTTTCTAAAAAAATTGCTTACTAGATGCGGCAGTTCCATCTCCAAGGCTTCCCACCAGAAACCTTGTGATGACTTGCATTGGGCATTTTGCTCAAGTGTCGGCCTTTGACAACCTCGACGATGATTCATTGCTAGGTGTTCAGACAATCCCTTCGCCTAAAAGGACTGTGGAGAAGCGCACATGCCCTTCGCCCTCGACGTCTGGTGAGTTTTTGCTTTTTAAGTTTCGTTTGTTTCCGCGTGCCCTGATAACTATTTTGTAGGTGCTACCCGTCCTCCGGCTTCGGTGGATTTGCCATTGGAAAGTTTGGATGAAGATCTAGAGTGTTGCCAACAGCTTGTAAGTTTCATTTTTTTGCCTTCGTATTTTGATGTCGTTATACTCTAATCAAATATTCACTTTCACAGGTGCTTGCATTATTGGGGACCGACGTTAAAGGAGGACCACCAAATCAGCTCAGACGGCTAGGAATGCGAAGCTCAAGACGCTGGGCTGAGAAGATTTCTAAGCTTAAAAAGCCTACACTGATTTCTAGCATGAGAAGGAGAATGTGACTGCTGGCTACCGAAGGCTAGCGGCGAAACACAATGCCTTTACAGAGAAGACTGAATAGGAAAAGATGAAACTTGCAGAGGCCCATGCGGCAGGGCTTGGTAAGCTTCATGAGGATTTGGATCTGGAGACCCGTAGCTATATGGAATATCGCCAAACGGTGCACCACGGGCTTCACCAACTTCATGAGATAGTTGTTTCATCCTTTGGCGTGGTCAAGGTGCAGTGTTTGCCCTTTTGTGGCAAAGGTGCAGAGGTGGAGGAAATGCTCAACTGGGTTGCCAAGGAAGTGAAAGCTGCGCTAGATACGGTCTGGCTGCTGAATAACAACTTCATCATTCTGGGTATCGAGGGTGTTCTCAATATGCTAAATGGCAAAGGGTGTTGGGAGTTGACTCAGCTTCACGACTTGGCTACTTCCCGCGATACCACCATCTTGGAGGATCTTCCTGATGATGTGCATAGGCTGGCAGGGCAAATTGTGCGAAAGTGGTGGAAACAACAGGGTCTGCCTGAGGATCTTTGCCGGCTTGAGGTAGCCCGTGTCGCGATTGTAAGTGATTGTGGTAATTAGAGGTTATTGTTTGGCATTATGTACTGACTAACAGAATGACTGTTATAGTCGAAGGCTCCGGGTGATGGTGTCAACGCAGCTGTGATGGTTGCTACACCAAATGAACCCTTGGTGTCGTAGAGATCGCCGATGGTGAAACTCAGGGTGAGAGCCTACAAAAAGACGCCGAAGTTGTTGTGGGTGCTGAAATAGAGACCGCCGATGGTTAATGTCTATTTTGTCAGGATGTTTCAGTCCATTTGAGGCTTCACAACTTTTGTGATATGGAATTTATTTTTCTATGGATATTCTCTGTGATATTTGCTTTATTGCACTCTTTTACGTGTGTTATTTGATTTTTCTTCGAAGGCTAAAGCTCAGCGGCCCATGATTGAATGTGTTGTTCCTATCTGGGTGGAGAAGCCGCCTTTTGCCTCGGCGCCTCCGGCCAAGAAGGGGAAATGGGGCACTAAGGCTCCCAGGAAGACTGGCGTGGAGCGGGCTCCGTGCTTTGCCAGTGTTAGGGGTCACGGTCGAAGGTCCGCTACGGCGGTGGCCAATCAGGTTTTAGTAAGTGTTGAGTTGGGGGGCCCCCGATGAGCTCTAGCTCGTGACCAGATAGTCTTTCAAAGATGGTTGATACTCTCCTTCAACTGGTGTTGAAGAAATAGAGTGGCAAATAATTCTTCAACAGTTTATAGCGAGTGGAGTCATTGTAAAGGATGAAATCATAAATATTGATATTGACTGAGATTTACTTGTTATTATGTGTTGCCTCCGGTCTTCTTTATTTTAGCGCCCTTCCTACTTTCATACAATGTTCGTGTTGCTTACTACGCGGTGCTACCTTCATCCTATTGGAAATTCAAAAACTCATGTTTATGATTGAGTTGAAAAGCGTGATCCTTGCTCACAGTTGTTTGGTTAGTAGAGATAGACCCTTGACAGTCTGACAGTTCACCTGGACTTTTGATTCAATGAAAACTTTATTTTGTTTCTATTTGGTACCAACGTTTTGTGTTTGAGATGACATTGAAAAGCCTTGTCCTTGCGTTCCAGCGTTAGTTTAGCGGAGCTTGCTTCGGTGAGCTAACAGTTCTTGATTTTTAGTTTGCAAAACTGTCCTTGTGCTATTTCCCGTTAATGTTTCATGTTTGATATGAAACCGAAAAGCGTCAAGCGTTAGCTTGGTGAAGCTTGCTTCAGTGAGCTAATGGTTCTTGATTTTTGGTTTTTGAAACCGCCCTTGTGCTATTTGCTGTTAACGTTTCACATTTGATATGAAACCAAAAAGCATCACCCTCGCCTTCAAGCGTTAGCTCAGCGAAGCTTGCTTCGGTGAGCTAATGGTTCTTGATTTTTGGTTTGTGAAAGCACCCTTGTGCTATTTGCTGTTAACATTTTACATTTGATATGAAACTGAAAAGCATCACCCTCACCTTCAAGCGTTAGCTTGGTGAATCTTTCTTCGGTGAGCTAATAGTTCTTGATTTTCGGTTTGTGAAACCGCCCTTGTGCTATTTACTGTCAACATTTCGCATTTGATTTGAAACCGAAAAGTGTCATCCTCGGCTTCAAGCGTTAGCTTGGCTAAACTTGCTTCAGTGGGGTAACGGTTCTTGATTTTCGGTTTGCAAAACCACCCTTGTGCTATTTGCTGTTAATGATTTGCGTTTGGTATGAAACCAAAAAGCGTCACCCTTGTCTTCAAGCACTAGCTTGGCAAAACTTGCTTCGGTGAACTAATGGTTCTTGATTTTTGGTTTGTGAATCCACCTTGGTGCTATTTTCTGTTAACATTTCACATTTGATATGAAACTGAAAAGTGTCACCCTGACCTTCAAACGTTAGCTTGGTGAAGCTTGCTTCGGTGAGCTAACGGTTCTTGATTTTGGGTTTGCGAAACCACCTTTGTTTTTTGTCCCCTTGCGCGTTGCGGTTGCTTCTTTTTTCATCGAAGGTCTTTGATTTGAGTCCCTTGCATTTTGGGGTTGACTCGTTTTTCATCGGAGGTCTTTGATTTGAGCCCCTTGGGTTTTGGGGTTGCCTCTTTTTTCAATGAAGGTCTTTGATTTGAGCCACTTGCGTTTTGGGGTTGCCTCTTTTTTCATTAGATGTCTTTGATTTGAGCCCCTTGCTTTTGGGGGTTGCCTCTTTTTTCATCGGAGTACTTTGATTTGAGCCCCTTGTGTTTTGGGGATACCTTTTTTTTCATCGGAGGTCTTTGATTTGAGCCCCTTACATTTTGGGGTTGCCTCTTTTTTCATCGGAGGTTTTTGATTTGAACCCCTTGCATTTTTGGGTTGCCTCTTTTTTCATTGGAGGTCTTTGATTTCAGCCCCTTGCATTTTGGGGTTTCCTCTTTTTTCATCAGAGGTCTTTGATTTTAGCCAACAACCAAAGGTCATGATAACGCACTTTCGGTCATGGCTTTGGCCTGCCTATCTGTCACATCCCAAAATTTCAAATTTTAGAACGTGACTAAAATTCACTAAATTTTAAAACTTTTTATCAATAGAATAAAATTTGCATTTCGATTTTGGAGGAGAATCTAATTGCATTTAGGCAAAGAATTATTTTCTAAATTACTAAATTAATTTAGGAATTATAAAATATTTGTTTGTTGCATATCATGTCGTTACATAATTTTACTTTGTATTGTTGAGTGCTATTAGATTTTATTATGTGGTTAGAATCGTTCGAATTTCAAATTTGATTCGAATTTGAAATAGTACACAATTTATAAAGGTTTGAAAATAGGAAAGGGTTTTCCTTTTCCCTAAGCCTCTTGGCCCAAATCTTCTACGTCGGCCCACTTTTTCCCTTTATCATTTCCTCAGCCGAGGCCCACCCCAGCCTCTTCCCTTTTCTACCGCTAGCCCAGCACCAGGCTTAGTGCCATCACTAGCACTATTTTTACTTCATCCCTCTTTAAAACCTCTAGTCTGCTACTTATCTTGTCTGGTATCTTGCTCTTCTTAGCCCCTCTACTTTGGAAAAGGTTTTACTGACTTTCTTCAAATCTTCCCCAAAAAATTTGGCATCTCCGAGTCCATATTTTCGCCTCCAAGCACCTGAATGAAGTACGAAGATGCAAAGAAGGTCCTATAAAAGATGAAGCATCAATCTCCTCAAGAATAGACGATGCATTAGGATGAAGAGACGGAAGAGTTCGCTCCTGTTTCACCACCTCGCAAGATGGCTACTGGGGCACCTCTAGTCTATGTCATTCCCAACAATGATGATGACTAGGAGTAGTCGCTCTTGGATAGGAGTCTTTTCTGACTTAGCGCCCTTTTTGTTAAAGTTCAGAAAATAAGTTAATAGGTTCGACTAGTGTTATCAAGTCTTATAATCGATATACCGCTACGTGAGGATCGATTGTTTGTGGTGATCAAATGTTTGATTTGCATCTTTGCTTGAGTGCTAGTGTGAATGTAAGACCTATCTCACACACACAAACCTTAGGATTATATAATAAAATCTTAGTTGGGAATCTCTTTGTCCACTGTTATTTCTCTCCCCCACCCCCTTTCTTGCTCATCTCATCTATCCTTCAGATGGCTAACACAAGGAACTGCAATGTCAACGTCAAGAATAATGTTGTGAACAACGCTGAGAACAACAATGCTATCAGCCCACCACCGACCCTAGAGCAAGTTCTGGTGATGCAAGCTCAAATGCTCCAAACTATACAGCAGATCATGGTCAACATGCATAATGCCCAATCCCAAGCGTCACCACCGCCGTCAAGGGATAGACTTGGAGACTTTCAGCACACCAAGCCGCCTACTTTCTCGAACTCTGTCAAGCCGATGGATGCAGACGATTGCTCAAGTCTATGGAAAAGAAGTTGCAAGTGGTGCAATGCAACAATCGAGAGAAGGTGTTGCTAGCTTCGCACCAACTGACAAGACATGCAAGTGATTGGTGGGATGCATATGTAGAAGCTCATGAAGAATCTGACACCATCAACTGGAATGAGTTCAAGATGGCTTTCTGGTCTCATCACGTACCTCAAGGTGTTATCAAGCTCATGAAGACGGAGTTCCAGGATCTGAAGCAAGGATCCAAGACGGTAAGTGAGTATGTCACTCCTTTCACACAGCTTTCCTGCTACACACAAAATGACGTGGACACCAACGAGAAGAAGCAAGTGTTTCCACAACAGTTTGGATGATGGACTTGCCTACGCTTTGGAAGCATGAGACATTGAGAACTTTTAGACCATGGTAAACAAGGCTCTAGTGCTAAAGAACAGGAGAGGAATACTGACACACAAGCACAAGTAGGAGCATCAGACTCAGCAAAACACCAACTTAAGATTCTTTAACATTAGCACCTTATTTACTAGGTGAGTTTAGCCTAATTTCCCATCCCAAAATTAGTTCACTAAAAGGGGACATACGATCGAGGGTTGGCCCACAACCGCATGACCAAAGGTTGATCCACAACCAAGGTTGCCGCACAACCCTCCAGAGACCTTGGATGGATCGCGCCAAATCTCACTCACCATCATATCCAACATGACCAGACATAACCAAAAACCAAACCATCCTAACCAGATCCCAAGCAGAAACCCATCACATCCAACTAATCTAGGGAGGGTCCCAGACCGCTTTTGACTAGGAGCACGGATATCATCATGGTTTTACACTCTGTAGAGGATTATGCCTTGTACACAAGCATAGTGATTTCATCACCTTTCGACGACTAGAGAACCTCCATGTTGCCATGCTGGCCAAGCACAATCACACTTTCTTGGGTGTGAGGGTAGGAGATCACTACATGCTATTAACAAAGGTTCCTTTGGGTCAGTCTTGCATTCTGCTAAGGTTTCCCCCTCTCGGGCTCCTCTTGCACCAAGCGGATCCTAGGTACAGCCATACCCTTCCCCGTTGCTCTCGAATAAGACACATACCCAAAGTTCCCTAATTAGTAAGCAAACCGTTTCATACCGGACACATGGTGGCACATGTTGTCCTGGGGGGGGGGTCAACTCCTAAGAATAGGTCCTTACCTGATTCAAGCACTTCCCACACACCATGAAGGACTAAACCTTCTCCACCGTATCTCACCTTGCTCAAACTTCGGCATCTAAGCACTATGGTCAAACCACATCTCATGAGATGTATGACCACATCCATAATAATCATCCATGTCTCATCAATAAGATAGACAACAACTAGAGACAGGATTGTAGGTCTAAGCATGTCTGCTCATATCCAAACCATCCTCTAGGGGTAACAAGGTAGATACGAAAGGTAAACAGTGTAAATAGGTATCATGTTTAAGCATTTCATGCATGTATGTATAAAGTAAGGTGAGAAAAGAATAGTAGGTGCAACATGCTTCAAGAACACTTGCCTCCTACTAGCTGTTCAAAGTCTTGCTCCTCGAGGTCTTGACGATTGTCGAACGTCGGTGCTTCTATGTTACGACAACTGAAAATGACAGACAAACAAAGAATAAATAAAACAGTACACCAAATGTGCTCTTCACACTAAACAAACAGTACAGGAAGGTTCTACTCATCTCTACGATCACATGAGCGCAAGAATCGAGTAAATCAGAGCTACGGTTACAAAGTTACGCAGGTTTTACGACTAGAGCTGAATTAGGGCCCTAATCGCAATTCTAGAAAGGTAACAGGGACCTAAATGCAAAATGCGTGGCCCTACAGATTTTACCAAATTATTTTATCACTACAAAATGAATTTAATTAACTCAGTGTCTAACCTACAAAAGATCTGATTTAAAAACTATTTCTGGAATTAATTTACTAAAGGGAATTAATATGACCAAATTACACACTAGCGCAGGGGCCTAAACACAAATATGCCAGAAACGAATTACTCGATGATTTCTTTTCTAATGGGAAAATCCATGGAAAAAGTACATGGTGCGGTGAACCTGACCCACGGGTGTGGTCCACGGGGACGCATCGCACCAGGGTCACTCCAGCCGTCGGTCTATGGATCCGCGGCTGAGATTTTATGAATCGAAGTGGTACGCGATGATCTAATTTCCACCGTCTATACACGAGCAGGCAGCTTTGATCAGACGATGACACTCGGTAGCGGCTGGCGTGTCACACGCGGTGGTGCCATGGGTGATTCGCCAGAGTTGAGCCTAGCGCTCGCTCTGGTGGCTCATCCACCATGAGGTCTTCATTTACACAATCTACAGAGGATGGGAGTTCTCACCGAAGTCCTTGCAGTTGTCGGCGAGGTCGGGCATGGGCTGGTAGTGAGGAAGCGGGCACAAGGAGAGTCGGTGAGGTCGGGGGGTCATTGTGGTGCACTTCTAGCTTCGGTTCTACTCCCAGCGGCGACGACGGCGGTGTTTAGCGGGCCGGGAAAAAGGGTGGCTGGGGTTGTCGGGGCCATTTTATAGAGGTTTCAAACCAGTGAGGAGGTCGACTGGCTTCTAATCAAGCACGCCATCAAACATTCGGTTTCCAATCCTTGATTGCGGTTTCCATTCTCAAGTCTTCGAATCGAAATCAATTCCAAATCTTTCCCTCTTTACTTCGGTTCCCTCCGTCGGCTATCAACGGGGCGGGTGCCGGCACGGGCACAGTGCAGTGCGGTCAGGTGGCGTTACAATAGGCCGGCGCGACCGGGTCGTGGACTAGATGGCATAAGGGCAACCACATCGGATTGGCCTCCGGATAAGGGAAACACTAAGGTCGGGTTAGCACAGGTTTTGGCTGATTCAATCTGTACTGCCCACAGACAGCTCAGGAAAGATTTGGACGTCCCCAATGCTCAAAGATGTGAATCAAGAAATGGTTTGAACACAAATACCTGTAGTAATGTGGAACATTCAGAACACATGATGGTCGGGGCTGCTAATCACCTGAGTGGGAGATCGGAAGACCTAAACACGGCAGATTCATCCAGCGATAGTTTGTATGCCGTGCGCGTTCCTGGTGGCATCGGGGTGAACCTTGTGGAATTCCTTTGGGGAACATGTAGCCAACATCAGGGAACACAACATGATGTTGTATATGCATCCAAATAGATAAGGGATTGATTGGAATACAGATAGATTTACCAGGGACAGCTAGTTAGATCTAAAACAGGGAGCAGCAGCTGGTTTGAGGAAGATCTAGGTCGCCTCGGGTCGCCTATGGACTTGAATTTGGATATGTTCCAGAGGACTTCAAGGCACATCACCTCCAAAAAGAATCATTGCATTTGGTTGGGTAGATCTCCGGCAATGTCAATGCCAAATTGGTGCAGTAGTGCTGCTCACGAGATCAAGGCGTGGCAGCAGCAGCAGCTTGACGGCGTGGGGGAGGTATGGATGCAGGGGAGGCCATGGGGAGGGGCCTCAATTATATAGGGGAGGACCTAGGGTTGGTTCTTGGGATTTAGAATTGGCCCATGGATCAATAGATTAATGGGGGGTATTGTCTAGGAAATGAGAAGTGGAACGGGCAGACAAGTGGGATGTGTGAGGTGGGCACGGAGGTCCAATGCGGCATTGAGCATGGTGCGTGTGGGGTATCTTGACCAAGTGGCACATGATGGGGCAAGAGCGAGGCAACATCAGGGTCGAGTTGGTGAGTTAGCCGAGTCGCGCCATGCATCGGGTTGGGGCTTGAGACGGGTTCGACAGCTGAGGAGCTCGGGTCAGGCTAGCTGGTTACTTGGGTTCATGCTGGGTTAAGCCTTTAGCTTATTCGGGTTGAGACAAGACACTAAAAAAGGCTATCGGTTAAGCAGTGATGGTGTCGGGGCAAGGCTTAAGGAGATGCAGGATGAAGTGGGTATGAGAAAAATGGAAGGTCCAGGCTTGACTGGGATGCCCATCAGGTTAGCATTCAGATAAGGAAAGGAGCGAGGATTTGACTTGGGCGAGTCATCTCATGCACAACATGGAGATCAATGTGTAACTGCGAGGAGATGAGGACCAGACTCGATGGGGAGTCAATCAAAGGAAAAAGGAGATCAGGTTATGGAGCTTATCCGGGTTCAATCGGGATACGGAGAAAACTATATCGGGTTAAGACGAGATGGGATTCGGGTGTCCGATTGGAAAACCTGAATCGGGTTGGGCTTCGTTAGGCCGAGGTAAGGAAAGAACTATATTTGATTAAAGTTCTAGGTCAGAATCGGTACTGGGGTTGACCTACACTGAATTAACATCAGCTATGGGGAAACTAGTCGAGTTAAGAAAAGAGAGGGGAAGGAGCGAACCAACTAGGAGGAATTGGCTTGAAAGAGGTTTGCGGAACTTGCATCTAATTCGAATTCGAACGAATTCTACTCAAACTCTAAACTAAAGCACATATCAATACAAAAATGCAATGCAGGTATAATGAATGCAACAATCAATTAGATAAAGTCTACATTAATTTATCAATTTAGAAAATAATTCATTTTCTTACGAATTCATGCTAATTATATAAAGGCAGATTTTGGTATATTGAGAAAAAGTTTTAAAATTTTGTGAATTTTAGTCACATTTGAAAATTCAGAATTTTAGGATGTGACAAGGCTACCCCCTTAACAATAATCTCACCCTGAGATTCTCAGAGTAGAGAAGAAAACAACTCAAGGAACTAGGGTAAAAAGGAGAATTGAGCGTATGAGGGATGTACTAGTTTCCATGCCTGGGACATCATGAGCTCCCTGCATAGCAACTTGGTTGACTCATCCTCTCAAAGAGTTATGGTGAGCATTTGTTGTCGTAGAGTTGGCACTGCGGTAGGGAGTTGAGGTGGCTATAGTTGTCACATCATAGCAGTATCGCAGATTGGGACAGACATTATGAAAGTGACCCTTCCGTTCACAATTATAGCACTTCCTATAGGCCGGAGTTCATGCCACATTCTGGTTGCCTTGGGTTGGGGTTGATAGTTCTCACTGGTCAGGGCATCGATTGGCAAAATGACCAACTTGTCTACAATTGAAACACGTCGTGGTTGCTTTAGCTGACATAGAACCTCCTTTGTGATTGGGTGTTGTCTTTGTTGATGGTGGAAGAGGAGGACGTGAACGTAGATTGGGGCACGTAGTAGCAAGGTGACCTCTCTCTCCACAATTGTAGCATTTCATCTTAGTTGGAGTCTATGTTGCATTTGGAGTGGCTTGAGGCCTCTGCACATTCTTTCTCCAATGACTTGAGACTTGTAGCTATTGGAGCATTGGATACTTTGTGTAGTAGCAATGCCCATTGTTGATAGCCAAATTTGGCAAGGCTGGAAAAACTGGACCATTTGGCTTCCTATTCCGGACTATCCGGTTTTGGTAGTTTCGGAACAAAACCAAGGAAGGAGCTAAATTTGAAGATTTGAAGATCCATAGTGTTTTGAAGCAAGGAAAGGGACTAAAAGGCATCAAGGGACCGAGATAGAGGAAAATCAAGAAAGAAGCCAAAGTCGCAAAAACCGGATAGTCCTGTTTCCTATTCCAGAGGGTCCAGCTTTTTTAGATAAAGTAGAGTCTGAGTAGGGTTTGAAATTTCATTTGTTTAGGAAAGCTTTAGTCATAACCAACTCAAAGAGCTATGTCCTGCTGCCTATATATACATAGGTCACAGGCGATTGTAAACATCATCAACACAATCAATCGAATTA
>VSTD030000530.1:0-15579 GCA_008808055.3 Sporobolus alterniflorus | reverse complement strand
CCACATCATATGAGAATATCAACTAGTCGTACCCAATATTCTCGTCCATACGACTAAGGACGACAAGCAAGCGTCCCGAGCTGGAACGGATCCATCTGATCAGATGAACAAAAATGGCGCGAAAAGGTGACGACGACGCATTACAATCATATATATCTGAATCGCCAATCAATTGCCCTTGCTCGTCTTTAAAGGAGTGCGCTGCAGCCTCACGTCTGCACGGGGGGAGTGGGAACCTGTGGTAACGCGAACAAACCGAGTCGTGATCGAGGAGATTTGACCGCAAGGCACGCTTTCACGTTACGGATCGGCGACGGGTGTTTCGTTGCCATTTCCGTATCTATCCGGCCACGCCTCGCTGGACGATTATATTCGTGGTGTTGTGCCTGTCACTCGGGTTAGCCTCAGCAATATTTTCGCCGTGAGCTTATGTGGAGTGGCGTGGATAGATTCTTTTCATTATACCCTTCCCATCTTGCGAGTAGACGTCACTTTGCGACTCGGAAGAATCGTTTGTGGGGGGTGTTCTCATCATCAAGTGGGCAGAAATATGCAAACGAACGTATTGTAGCCGCGTTACTTTTGTTTCTCTGTGGAGAGGAAAAAATGAAGAGAAAGGAGAGGAGAGCCCCCCTTTGTTGGCGATGGGTTTTCTGCCGTTAGGCCAAAAAAATAAAGTGATGAAAGAAACAGGGGCAGTCGCCATGATGCATTATGGCTGAATGGGAACTCCAGCGAGGCCACTGTACCTTGCGACGCTCTCAACAAACAAAGGCTCCATCTTGCAGCTCACAGTGCAAGAATCTCTCTTTCCGACTCCATTACTGCGCTTTCTTCATTCGGGTCATACCATGATAAAAAGTGCAGATGACGCTCTGCTATAGGCCGGCTGATTTCGTCCGGAGGACAGACTTGTGGATGAATGGAATAGGCCATATCACGCAGTTGCAATACACACACATAATGACACGACCATACCTGCATGCATTGGCGGCATACTGTGTTTGTCGGCTGCATAACTGTGGAAACTGTTAGTACCGGTGTCATAGCACTGGTGTACAGTGTTTTTGAGGTGAAAACTGTAGAAGCACTGTAACACCGGTGAAAAGTGCTTCCCCGTATTTTTTTGTCGGTTACTGTAGCACAGTTATAATTACAAAACATGCACATTACATACATGATATATAGTACATCCGTATATACATTCATTCAAAGATAATAATATCAAATACATTCATTTAAACTTCATAATATTCATCACATGCATATACAACATAACATCTATAGACAAGATCACATATCCATAAGCACATACAAGTCCAAAGTGAACACATGCAGATATCGACACTTAGTAATACTAAGGATCACCGACAGTCGAGCCTCCTCTGGAGTTGTACCAAGGATCGCCGCCAGTCGAGCCTCCATCCACTCCTCTGGAGAAAGCACGGTCCAAAAAATCTATGGCCTTGTTCATCCACTCCCTTATCCCAACCACTATACATCTAACTGCGGTCTTCAGCCATTTCTAAGGCTACACACTAAAGTCAGACCACTCGTTAGCTTCTTATTTACTTCATTTCTCAGTCCTACATTTATAGGAAAGGATCTGTCTTAAACTCACCCAAGAGTGACCGAGAGAGCGTACTTATGATGAGACGTTTGGTTCAGATCCAGACGAAATTTCGATAGCATAATCTTGTTGTTCTCTGACTGCACGTTTGAAATGGTGCAGCGGAGAATATCAGGGTTATGCCACCGAAATTTCGATCGAATCCGAACTAGACATCTCATCATAAGCACGTTCTATTGGACCCTTCGAGGCTATTTAAAAATGGATAATTTTAAACCTACACACCTCACATGCGTAACATATGTGAAACGTATAGGTTCAAAATAGGTGACGCATAGTGTGTTCCACAATCTATAACCTAACCGTTGAAATAAGCTAAAAATAAAAATAAGAGAACAATTATAGTAACATTAAAATTAAGGAAATAAAATAAATTAATAATGCAAAAAACCTAATAATTAAATTAACATTTCAATAAGCTATCATGCTTTATAAATTGGATAAACATTCACTAAAGAAATATACATGATCACTACTGTGTTCATATCATCGTCTCTTGTCTATCAATGCCAAATTGATGATGAATTATTTTTCATAAAATAAAATGCAGGAATAACCCACTGTCCCAGTTTACTATGACAAGAATTCATATGTCTAAACATTCTAAACAAGAATTTGCTCTCTACCGCTAGGGGGGGGGGGGAGGAGGGGTTGGTGTCCTGGCCCCGACATTGAGCAGCTCGGGTGGTGGTTGGACAGGGCAGGCCGGTGGCGGCCGCTGTGGGAAACGGATGGTCGGAGCTGGTCGGGTTGGCGAAGGTCGAGGCGCGATGGCGCGGAGATGAGACGGCGGGCCGGCGGTGACAAATGTTGGCGGCGGTGGTCCTCCGTCGTACAGTGGTCTACTTCGAGCAGCGACGATCGTCGTCTTCCTACGAGCAGCGGCTGGTGGCGGCGGCGGCGGTGGGTGGGTGAGCAGGTGGGCGGCGGTGGCGCGGGCAGACAGGCAGCGGCGTTGTGGCTAAGTGCGGGTGGGCGTGGCTTTTGGATATGACTCCTAATCTACGACGGCCGAAATTGAGCTGTCGTAGTTTAAAATTAATCTACATGGGTCAGAAGTAGCCGGCGTAGATTAAGTTAACCAACGGTCGAGTTTGGGTCATCGTAAGTTAAATCTTATCTATGATGGGCCCTCATAAGTTATTTTGGTCTTTATAGATTTAATATTTTTCTGTAAGTGTCTATGTGGCAAATGGGAGATTCTGCACAATAATGCAGTGACACGTGTACAAGGAAGAGCTGATAGGTTCTCTTTTGTGAGTTGGAACTGAGCGAAATTTGCATCGCCAGAACATCCGTCCTCTCAGACTTGTTGGTATTCAGAGTCCCTTCCCTTCCGCTTTGGTAGTCTCCATCAGTAGATTCGCTTGAGTCCGATAACAAGAGCTTGCACTGGAGTTGCTGTCCCAAATAGCCACAGAGGTGCGGCTCCCAGCCCCGCACCACACCGCCGATGCATCCCCCGCCACACCAACAAACGCCGGGTCCCCAATCGCACCGCGAAAAGCTGCGAAAAACACGCTCCAAACCATGGGAGCGAGCCACGGACCCGCCAGGTTCGTTCGTTCTTTGGATCGCCACGCTCCAAGGACGAAGACACACGTACGTACTGGTTCCTGAAAAGGCTAGCTAGAGCCGGGCGCCGCACCGTGTCAGTGCGGGCTCATGTGATCGTGTGCATGTGTCATGTTAGAAACTAGGACCTGGATCCTTGACAGTCGGTGTAGTTGATGCCGATGGGGTGTAGCCGGCTGCACTTCGCACATGACTGCCGAGGATCCAGTTCTAAAAAACTAGGCACTCTAAGGTGTCACGAGATATCTAAGTCCGCGTGACTGATCATTGATCCCACTACGACCTGAATTATTGCCCCCTTTCCCTCTCCCTACGTTCTAGTACTTGGTCTCGAGTGAAACTGAGGCGTGGAGAGCGCTCGAGGAGAGCCATAAAACAAGTGGCACTGTGGCCAAGTACCGAGATGGAGATAATAATGCAGTTGGCTTTCGCAAGAGAAAAGGGTGTGTGGAGTCGAGAAGGAAGTGGTCGGAGTCGACTTGATGATTCTGTTTCAATGCAGGCCGTGAGTGTGTCCGTCCTATCGCGGGTGACTTTGCGTGAGTTGTACCACTATGTTGTGTCCAAATAAAACAGCCAAGACGGAACCGCCGAATCTGCTTCGTGGGCGTGCTATTCTTTTTACTGGACCAGACGGACGTTACGGCTCGCCCAGGCCAACCCATCAAGCCCACTATCCAGAAGCCCACTTGAGAAGCCTAGCAGC
Source organism: Sporobolus alterniflorus (assembly GCA_008808055.3). Classification (NCBI taxonomy): domain Eukaryota; kingdom Viridiplantae; phylum Streptophyta; class Magnoliopsida; order Poales; family Poaceae; genus Sporobolus; species Sporobolus alterniflorus. The sequence goes on along the minus strand of VSTD030000530.1, from coordinate 11,668 downwards.
AATCTTCAAAAAAAAAACCAAGCAACTACTGGTTGTCATCTTCCAGACAGCATCCTCCTACTAGGCTACTACCTCCTGTGAAGGAGGAGACGTCGGAGGCAAGGAACAGGGAAACCCGTCTTCCACAGGTGTTTAGAACCCCATCATATTACAGCGTGCTCGTGCGTAAAATTGTAGTAACGCACAGTAATTCAAACACGTGCAGTTGAAACGCGTGCGTCCGAAATCTGCTCTTGGCATACACACACATGGACTGATGAGGAGATCGCTCCAAGCTTCCCAGTACATGCCACGGCGCACCTGGGCAGCACGGCACAGGGGAAAGAAAATGAGCTCAACACGAAACGGGACGCGGCGAAGTTTCTCACACTGACCTCTCGAAGCCGACGAGCGAGCGCGTCCTGCTGTAGACGACGGTGGCGGCGGTGAGCACGGAGCTGGAGGACCCGCACTCGCTGTCCTTGAGCGAGGCCGAGGACGGCCGCGACGACGACCGCTGCATCCTGCTCTGCGGCGGCGTGCCCTTCCTCCTCCGGCTGGGCTGCCGGTCCAGCACGTCGGCGCGCTCTGGACCGCGCCTTGGCGCCGGACGACTCCGTGTTCGCCATGTAGCTCGGGCACATCTCCGACCCGTGCGGCGGGCTGCTCGCCGCCAGCGAGAACTCGTCGAAGTGGCCGCTGCACGCCCGCAGGCTCAGCTCCGTCGCCGCCGGCGAGCACCTGCCGTGGCGGTGCTCCACGAACATCTGCCTGTCCTCCGCGCCGCACGGGCTCGCCGACGTCCATCTCCACGATCATGGCGTTGTCCTCGCAGGACCTGTCCATCTCCTGCTCGATCGATCGATCGATTCACGCCAAAATTAGACTCTTTTATTTTTGTCACCGCGGAACGAAGTTGCTCTGTGAAACGAAACCCAGCCAACTGACGTAGGACCGGCGGTGCTGCGGGGACTGTCGCGGCCTGGGCGGAGGCTGGTGATGGTGGTGCTGAGGCTGGTGATGGTGGTGCTGTCCCTGGAGGACGCGCAGCAGCTGGGTCTGCGCGGCGAAGAGCGCCTGCATGCGGCGGAGGGTGGCGTTCGCCTGCTTCCGCACCAGTTGACCGCGCACCAGCGCTTGCAGCTTCACGATGCCTCTCAGCGCGCACACACCACGTTCTCGCCTGCACCACCCACACACCATGAATGTGCAACCTTGAGATGCGACGTAACAGGAATGCCAATGCGTACCAGATAGCCTCTGAAGCTGGCCTGAATTCTGACGGCCGCCGCGGTATCCACCGCGGCGTGCTTCTTCTGCTCAAACTCGATATTCGTTCCTAGCATTAAGAGCTGCTTGACCTACACTCCTACGTACTTCCGCGTCCTGTCAACTGCCCACGCGCTTGCTTCAAAAATCAAACCGTTACAGAGTTTTAAATGCAGTGCCAAATTGTTAAGGGCAAGGACTGCTATGCAAGCAGACATTCAGTGTAATCATTCAATCGGCTACTCTGTACCAATCAATTAGAGCGGTGATTCGTTATTTCACGTTTAATCCCTCTCACCTTGTTTTGCAATATTTGCTAACACCCCTACTCCCCACTAAAATCACGTCTTCACGTTTAAGCTGGTCAAGGGGAAAGGTTCAAGGAGGGTCTCGTGCCGTGGGCCTGTACGTCTTCGCCAACAGATTGAGATAGATCTCACGCCACCAGGGATTGAGTGGGTCTTGCACCGCCGTTGAGGATTGATGGTGAATCGCACGCCGCATGTCGGCCGTCGGCCGCTGCACACAGCCTTAGTGTGGCGCAACCATGAAACCTTTCTTTCATGATGTTCGGAATCTGTGATGTTCCTCAATTGTATTATTTGTGGTGATGCATTGATCAAGAAATTATAACAAAGATGCATTGTTCAGGATCTTTCATGAACATTCACACAATCGTGGATGAGGAGGCTGCTGGTCTCCTAGTCTTGCTCGTAGGACCTCACCACAACAAACTGTTGTGTGTCAGACAGGGCCGTCACAAGCTGTGTGTGTGTCGGGACGGGCGGGCAGGCTGTCGAGGTGCGTGGGGGCGGCGCGACGCGGCACTCCGACTCTACGATGTTGGGTGCGTGGGGCGGCACTCGGACAGGTGGGGTGGATGCTCATATGGAAAGCTAGAGGTCGAAGTGGGGATCTCACCAGCGAGCAGGCCTTTTATGAATGGATTCGATTTCTAGAAGACTTAAGGAGTCTTAACAAATATTGCAAATTAAGTGAGTTAAGAGGGCTTAAATATGAAATAACAAATCAACGTTCAATAATCGGTAGCCGTTTGCACGCACAGCAGTCGTTGCCATTGTTAAGAGGGGGAAAATTGGCCCGACAAAAGAGGAGCAAACTTTGAAAGCATAACACAAATATGAAACAAAACAATACTCCCCGTGCAAGAGCAAGTCAATCCGGGCCTGCGGCGCCGGCAGCCATAAAAAGTCCTGCTCCTCGCCTGCCAACCAACCGCCGCAACTGTATCTCTCCCTCCTCTCCCACTTAAACGCAGCTGGCCGCAGCCCCGCACACGCACGGAACGGAAGAAGGGGGCGCTGAACAGAGCAGAGCATCCTGCAACGCCAACAAGATCGAAAGGAACCAAGAAACCAACGACCGAGATGCTGGCGGCAGGAAGACGGCGAGCCCCGTGGGGCGCAGCGTTCGTGGCGCTCCTTGCTGTCGCCGCCGCCATGGCTCGAGGCGCCGCCGCCGCCGATTTCTTCTCCCCTCTCGCCCCCATGCTCTCTCCCATCATCAGTAAGCCTCTCTCCGACTCTTTGGATACCGTGACCGATGTCACTTGTTTCTGAGCGCCACCAAATTGGGTTGGGCTGGGTCGATGTTTCTTGACGATCTCGAGCAGACTCGATTTGCAAGACGGTGGCGTGCGGGAAGGGGAGCTGCACGGTGGAGCAGGGGACGGTGCTGGGTTACCGCTGCGAGTGCAACCCGGGGTGGACGCAGCTGCACGTCGGAGACAGCCTCCGTTTCCTGCCCTGCGTCATTCCCAACTGTAAGCACCACCACTCGAGTACTCTTCTTTGCTATCCATAGTCCACTTTTTCTGCTTGTGTTGTGTTGTTGGACTCATCAATGGCCAGCTAGATAGTACTACTACGATTCGTCGTCCGCCAATTTCGGTGCATGCCACTTACCTGTGCCTGGGACCTGGTTCATCACCAGTTTGGTATATGCTGGTTGTTAGGAACTCGGGTCGGGACGTGGTTAGTTTTGCTCGCTGTTGATGTGCACTGATCGGTGAGCAGGATAGAGTTATTCGAAACTTGCTCGTGTGCTGCTGATTCCGCCTTCAGAAAAGTAGTAACCCGGTCCTTGAGTTCGGAGTGAGTTTCAAAATCTGAGATGTGAAGACGGCATTTCAGCAACAACCGGGAACTGTCTGAAGTGCTGTATTCATGCTGTGTTATCAACTTAATGTACTACAGGAAGCCCTTTGTAGTCAACTGTATGGACGTTTCATAGGCACAGATGTACTGAAAGTCCAAATGTACATAAGCTTCATTGGACCAGCTTGATGCGTGTGGAAATTTAATTTTAAATAAAATACGTTCAGTCTCTTTCGCTAGAGAAGAGGATGTTTCGTAAGCTCAGCATGTGTCCTTGTCTGAAAGGAAAAATGTTGGATTTTCAGACACATGCTGTGCCACGTCTACATAGATTATGTCAATGTACCTTGAGCACAATTTTAATAATGAGCACCCCGTCAGTTCAAATAATCGAGTAGGAATGTATCCTTGCAGGTACCATTGATCGCGCCTGCTCCGACGATTCATCCGCACCAGCACCAGCGCCTTTACCAGCATCTGATACAAACTTCTCTCTCAATGACCGTAATTGCCATGCCTTACTACACACCAGACTTTTTTTTATATCTTTCACTTTGCATGTGCTTTCTCTATCGATTCTGCTTCTTCCCTACAGCTTGTGAATTCGCATACTGTGGCACCGGAGGAACATGCAGGAAGGGATCAGGTCTCAGATACCACTGCGAGTGCAAGGAGGGCTTCAGCAATCTTCTCAACATCACCTCGATGCCCTGCTTTCACAATTGTAAGATCAAACTTCACAAACAATTTACCTTCTGAACACAAAGACATCATTTCTTAATTTATACGCACCAGTGCAGGTTCCATTGGTGCTGATTGCAAGATCGTAGGTATCCTCCCGTCCTCAAATTCTTCTGGTTCTCCAGCACCTCCTGGCACGGAGAGCATTTCTAACAACGGCTATGCAGCCCCAGGTACAAAAGGTGTTTTAGACATGAATTTGGGTATGCGTTTCTGTTTCTGTTTGTATGTAAGGATCCATATAACTGATCTGCTGCCGTCGCCTAAGATTCTGCAGGATCCATTTCACAGAAGATTCTATTTCCACTGTTGCTGCTGGTTTCACTGGCTGTTTGCCAGGTGATGTAGGCAGAGGATGGAGCCTCAGAGTTAGGGACACTTCTGTGCTGTGAGATTACTTTTATCCACGGACAGGATATAGCTGATAGCTTCTTAGGGATACACTTTCGTGATGTGTGTTAGACTGCGGCATGCACTTGATGGTTGTTTCCATATATTGAGGTCAGATCAGGTTATGTTGATATGGAATAAAGTGTTTCTGTGAATGATGTTATTGACTGTTTATTGGGTAACAGAACCAACAACTTAATAGACATGTTATTGACCACATTGGGTAACAGAACCAACAAAGACATTAGGAGAAAAAAAAAGAGGAATACCAGAGGGTCAGTCCTATGAATTATCACACATCTACTAGTTGATGAATTCTAAGAAACAAAAATAAATTCACGACTGAATTGGTCTTAACACAATTCATTCCGTATTCACCGCATAAATGTTTTGTCAACAAACAGATTGGATAAGTAGAATAGAAAAGAGATTGGATAGAGCTTTAGGTTTTAGATTTGAAACAGATTTGAAGAGGCTAGAGTCAAATTTATCAACTAAAACTTTAAAGATAACTAAAGTGGATCTTATGTGGATTGTGAGTATTAATATAACTTTGTCATCTACGGGACAGGTTGAGCATGGCCGCCACCATTTTTTAAGGCAACGTATGTAATGCTGAAGGAGTTTGTGCTCATATGGGCATTTAAACATCTCGGCCAACCATCTCAAATTCAATGGGTACTGCTCTTTTTGTGTCCCCCCCCTCCCGCAGTTGCGGTAATTTTTTTAATAAACCCCATCTCACACGACCCGACCCGACCCGACCCGACCCGCTAGCAGCACAACGAAACAATCTGTGCCACCTCAACTCCCCTACCAAGCTCTGCACCGCCTCCTGCTCCTAGACGGATGCACACAACCATGGAGATCTCTGCTGCTGGTGTGGATTGGCAGGGAGAGGGTGGTTCGATTGATGTTGGGCGATAGGGGGTTTATTAAAAAATTAATTCAACTACAAGAGGGGGGGGGGGGACACGAAAAGAGAAGTGGTCATTGGATCTGAGATGGTTAGCTAAGATTTTAAATGTGCATCTAAGAACAAAAATTTCTTGAGCATAGGATACATTGCCTTTTTTTTAATGCGTAGGTTGTGTCAAGTTGGTGGTGTCAAGCGAGCGAGATGTGGAAGTTAGTGGAGATTTTATTCAGTTTGGTCAACTTGATATAAATTTGACCCCTTTGTTGGAAATCTCCCATAGGATCATCTAGCCAGAGTGAAGAACACACAATCATTTCTACATTAGTATCATACCTATGTTTTTTGGCGATGACCCATGCCTGCTCGATGCAGGCGCGGTGTGGAAGACTCCTCTCCTCAAGTCCATGTGCTCATGTAAAGGCTTGGATCGGCCTCCTGGCATTCTTGCAGAGACAGGACACTGATGAGGCCTCTTGACATCTCCTGTAGAGACAGGACGCCGACGAGGTTGCAAGGTCGCCGATGGTGAACACTGGTCTTCAACGACTCAGGCTTGTATTGATTGGTAGATGGGGTAGTGTCCCTTCGTTACTTTATTAATTCTGTCATTAGGGATGGGACCACGTCTTATAGGCGTGGGTGGTTGGGACCTGATCAATGGATTAGGAAGTGGGCCCCTGATCAGTTCCTAATTAGATGCCAGCCAATCACTTAGAGCAAGTTTAATAATTTAGTCAGCTATTGGTTATATGTTGTTGACATATCTAGTGTAAAAGTTTTTATGATGCTAACATGCAAATAATTATTTATGACAATATGATACATAATCAATGACTACGATTAGAGGTGATGAGAGGGTCACTTATCACTTAAATAGAAGGTTCCTGATTATAGAAAACATTTAAGGAATAAATGATCTTTCACCACTTATATTCATGACCTTTAACCTTGGATTCGATGGTCATGAATTTTATTTGCATGTTAGCATCATAAAGATTTTTACACTAGATATGTTGCCTATGTTGTTGCTATATCATATTTAGTCAATCTAAAAACCAACTCATATAATAGTTAGCTATAACATTAATACATGATCCATCTATTTTCTCATCAATTTTATTGAAGTCTGTGTTACAACCAACTAAGGGTCAACTGTAAACTAGCAGTCCACTTTTCTTCTGTCGGCTCTAACTCATCATAAATCTAATGTGATATATCACCTTATAATACTCACTCTAGGACTGAGTCATTTTACCAAGGCTTAAGATCAACCTAACACCATTTGCTGGGATAAATGCACCTAGCTTTTTGGTCACATTCAGATGGAACTATGACATTGCATTTTGCCACAGCCTAAGGATATTGCTATTTGTTGTTATTTAGTCAACTGGCGGAGCGCCACGGGTTGGGAGGAGGCAAGCCGGCGAGGGCCGTAGCCGCGACGAGGTGCTGTCATGTCGCCGAGCGCGTCGTGGCGTTGCTGCCAGTCGTCATGCTCTGTTACTGTGGCTATTGCGTCTGTAGGGGACAGCACCGAAGTCGCTGGCGAGCGGAAGGCCTGGCACGACGGCTGGCTCGTCGCCGCGACCCGTCACGACGGCCGCCGGCCTTGCCCATCAGCGCCTGAAAAAGCAACCAGGAGCTGTTGTTTCATCCATTTTCTGTAGCATGTACAGTGCGAAAATAAACAGAATACTACAGCCAAGAAAAAGGGGCCACTAAGATAAAATATTCAGATGCTCGAGAAATATGTCACAGAATAGACCACGACGTCGATAAAAGTTATCGTCGTGGCATAGATCAGCAGTACATTTCTCACAGTCAACGCTTGTACCTCTTCAGAACACACGCATTGGATTTATTTTGAAAAGGCCTAATACTGACTCGACTGGCTAAAACCTTCGAAGAAGAAACACAGACGCTCGACTCAGATCTTTTCCTCGTTACCTTTAGAAGTCAACTGCCACATTCAATTCATGCGTTCACCTAGCTGCATGTTTACGACAACAGCGTTAGCTTGCATCCAAACCATGTTCAGTAAAACCCAATTTTAAGTAGCATACAGCTGGCACGGCTAGCAAATGTGACTAGTTGCTGTCCATCAGGCCATCATAGTTCTCCAAGTACAAATCAACCATTGTAGCACAATGCTGCAGTGAGAGACGCACAGATCGATTACTGACCGATCTTGTTTCGCAGCTACAGATGCTGCTAGCCTGTATCGCACAACGGCGACAACGCGGTTGATACAGACAAGAAAGATTCTCGTTCCATGTCACAGTAGTATCAGGTACTTTCAGGCTATTCTACTGTTCGCGTTCTTGTTCCTTGGTATAGTTGTGCGTGGAGGGAATCGGGGGAGTGGTTGCACGACGCTCAAATGGAGGAGATGAGCATTGCTGCAAGTGCAAGCAACATCGCGCGGTGCCAAGAAATACTACTGTGTTAGCAGTAGGAAGCAAACTGGTTTAGCTCTGGCAGGCGCGCCGGCTGAAACTGCGAAGCGCGCACGCCCTTTATGTTTAGAGGCAAACGGGCGGGGAAGAGAAAGAACTGTTTCAAGAGCACACCGTACCCCCATTTTTCAGGGTTAGCATCAGTTGGTCAAGCTAAGATATTTGCTCTCCTACTCCTGCTTTCAACAACAATCTTCAGTAAGTTTAGTAAAAAATAGCAGGAAAACATTTAGCACCAGTTAATTACTGAGCTCTAATTTAGTTATTGAATTCTCCATCCAGCAGCTGCAGGTTGGTACCATGTGAGATAGGAGTGACGCCATAGTACTTTGAGACGTTGCAAGCGTTCGGAACCCCTTTTAGGACTCTCATGTACTGTACCAACTCCGGCCAGCTTCATCCTAGGATTTTAAATAAATCACTGACAGGAGTTAAGTATGCCCAGATTTTTTTTTCCATATCCGATTTTCCATCGCAACTCCAGGAATTACCGTGTATCTTATTCTTTGTCGAGGCCTTGGCAGGGAGCAGGGAGCACTAGCTACAAACTTGATCGAGGTGTCCAAGAAAGAGAGGGAGGGAACGACCAAAAGCTGGAGATAAGGAAAGCCACCATTTTTGCAAAGCTGCTGCGCTGCGGCTCACACCTCACGGTGCGTGCCTGAATGACCCAAAATGCAACGATGATTGAACTGTCCGTCGTAGGCCTGCTCATGTAGGCTCGTGTAAACAAACCTGAATCCAAATGTATGAGTATTCTACATACACACACAAAACAAGAATTTAACATATTTTTTCACTGAGACAGGCCTCTCTACTCTCTAGGGAACTTGTGTTGATTTGACGTGAGTAAAGCAGCAGCAGCGGTGGCAGTAACATAAATCAGTGCCACTGGCAGAAGGGAGAAAAATCAGCATAGGCGACTATTCTTTGACATTGTTTATGCACACAGGCTCGTTCCCTTTATTTCCTGCTCCTGTGAAAGCTGGGCTGAAACACTGTACGCCTACAACCTCCTCTTATCCCTGACGCTGTTCCCCTTCTCAGCTTTTGGGGGGTTTGCTCGAGCCTCGAGTTGCTATCTCTGGTTTAGGTTGTTCATTTTGTATGGAAATTTCCTTGGATTTTACTGCACTATCGAACTCTCCTTGCAAGTACACTCCTATGTGTGATACAAATTGTTTCCTTTAGTTGCGACTGCATGGATAATGCTCCGCGAGTGATGCATGCTTATCATTACTAGACGCACAGAGAGATTGGCATTATAACCGGATGACCGAAGAGTTATCAAATGAGCCGGGAAAATCATACTCCACAAAAGAGGGGGGAGTCAAGAACTAAGAACAGCAGGAAACAAGGAGGGAAAAAATAGCAGCATGGATAGAACCCTGCTCCTCTTTCTACACACAACATACGACTGGTTAATTACAACTTGTATAGATCTCCAAGAGCTGAGTCACTAGCTGGTCGAATCCAATAAGCCAGTCTCTCCGTGGCTTCCTGAACAAATCTCCTCGTCTCCTCTCCTCAGAATTTGCTCTCTCGCCGTGCCCTCTTCTTCAGGTCCCTCAACATCAGTGGTTGGTAGTACTGCCTCCTGCAGTCACAGCCAACAGCCATGGCGTCGCAGCCGTTGCCTAGCTTCAGTCAGCGAACAACTGTAGTAATGGTGCGATCCAGTCCTATCAGTACAGCGCTAGGGAGCGTTGGTGGCGGTCGATCATCCATGGTCAGGGCATGAAGAGCTTGTTGCCGCACTTGCAGCGCCAGGCCTCCGGGTAGTACTCGAGCAGGAAGCTCCGGCCGGGCTGTATGGCGACGCGCACCGGCCGGCACGGGTGGCAGCCTCCACACCGGCTGCGGCACGTCGGCGGCGAGGACCCTAGCCCCACCAGACCCCGCCTAGCCGCCGTCGACGACACCGGGTCCCAGGTGTCGTCCTCCACCGGCGCCACACTGCTTCTCACCCTCCTCGCCGCCCCTGCAGAGCACACGAGGAAACAACGAGCACGCGCGTGTGAGATAAAGAGCTCGTACTGGAAGAACCAGGAGGCAGCAGATCGAGGCGGTGGGCTTGTACGTGTTTACTTTACCTGTGAGTGCAGCGGCGAAGAAGAGGAAGAGCAGGAGGAGCGCGGCGGGCAGGCTGCCACGACGCCGGCCGCCGCCTCTGCTGGGGCAGCCCATATGGAGACCAGATCCCGGGCGTACGTGCGTGCCCGTTGACGACGACGGAAGAGAGCGCAGCGAGCTAGCGAGGGAGTGTGAGCGAGTCAGTGGCGTGTGCGGGCCGCGAGTCAATGAATTCGCACGCTTGGACCGTGCCGGGCCGAGGGAGAGAGTGGTTTGGGGGCGGGCGCGACGACGACGGCTCCTTCCCGTTTGGTATTTGGAGCTCCCGAGACTTGCGAGGTGGTGGTGGTCGTCTGGGCGGGGCCTGGCACGGCCTGCGCGCCTGTTTGCGGTGCACCGCCTGAACCGGGCGGTACGTGCACTCTCTGACCTCCTGGCGAGCAGCCAAGTTTTTTCCGGAAACTCCAGTACGGATTTACCCGTACGCTGGAACCCAATGGTCGCAGCGAATAATAAGCTGGCCACTCCTTGCAGCTGCTAGCTAGCTAACCGCTTAATAATCCTTTGTAGTACTAATCTTCAGTAACCAATCAACGAAACCCATTCTCGATCGAACAGCATAAACATCAATGATCCACAGTACGACGCTCGGGGCAGATGGACATTTATAGGCTTTTATACCTACGTACTGTTAGATTCCTGCTACTAGCAGCAAGCGCTGCAAAAGGCCACCACATTGCATCCAAATGCTCCTCTCTGGTTGCATGTCATGCGGGTGGCTACATTTCGATGAGCACAAGTTTCGACTGCCCCCCTGGACCCGTTTTATTCTGCGGACCGCATGCACGCACGCACTGCTGCAGAGAGCGCGCGCCATGCATCTGCGTCCGTCTGGACGGACGAGGTGGATCCACGGAGTTGTGGAGCACAGCACGGCACAGGACGTGGAGTGCGTGTGGCCTCGTCCATTCGGACGGCGCGATGGACGGACGAGACGTGCGTGTGGAAAGTGTCCGTTTTCTCCCACTCCAGCCGTGTCCGTCTCCGATCCGCATTGCTCGTCGATCTCGCAGGTATCAATACTGTGGCTGTATTGATTGTGGGTGTGGCCAGTGTTTTTGTGAAAGCTTGGTCTCCGGAAACGTACGACAGTGCTGATGAACCATGGATGGACGATGGAGACCGATCCGGCCTTTGTCGTCCCTGCATGCAGATTGGTGTCCCTTTCAAGCTTGATGATCTCGAGCGACGTCCCTGTTTGCAGCGGAGGACTCGAAGTAGTGTTGTATGCAGCGGCAGTGGTACCAGCGTACCACAAAGAGAGCAATGTATACCTGTGCATCTGGAAAAAAGGGAAGGGTGCTGTGCGTTCCCGTGAAAGGCAAAAGCGGATGCCACACGTGCAAACCCAAAAAGCCTGGGACCATGTCAAACCACCCTCTAGATCCCTTGGTCTGTGAGCTCGCTTTGTCGTGGCATTCACCTGCTGAACCTACGACTCTGCGTTGTCGCCCGCCCTTTGCAAGCGTGCAATGCGAGAGATTCTGTCTACGTTTGCTGGAGTAGCTAGCCATCCATGGGGACCCTCGATCGTGACCTACTAATAACTAGCACTATTTCTTATTTACGCTCTGTTGCTTTCTGCTAGCTCACACGCCATGATACCGAGGGTCTGCTTGTTTAGCTTTTTATTATTTTTTCGATTATCTTTTGAAAGATCTAAA
>VSTD030000529.1:0-15583 GCA_008808055.3 Sporobolus alterniflorus | reverse complement strand
CCCGATGCACAGCCCCCGTCGCTACCCCTCCGGCTCCAACAAGTCGCTACCGGAGCCCGTGCCGCCTCGTCGTCCCCTTTGCCGGACCGCGCTGTGTCACCGAGCGCCGCCGTCGCTGCTCCCTCGCCGGTGCCCGAGCAGCCGGCCGAGCCACTGGCAGCGACGCTGACCGCGCCACCCCCTTCTCGCCGAGCCCGAGCTTGCTCCAGCTCGCCGCCACAACGCCGAGTGCCGCCGCACGGACCGACCGCCCGACCAAGCCGCCTAGCGCCGGGACGTCGCCGAGCAGCTTGCTGCGCCGTCCGGCCGCCTCCGTTATGTGTGCCACCCAAGCCTCGTCGCTTAACGCCATTCTCCAGTGGGCCCCCCCCCCCCCCCCCCCCGCCTTCTCTCCCTCTCCGCCGCTGAGCACGGAGCCCTATTGCCCGGCCGTCGCCATGCGCCGCGCATGTTCCGCCGCGTCGCCAGCCCATGTCACTGTGCCAGCCAGGCCTGTCAAACGGAGACAGCCCAACGTACAGCCCCTTCCCCTGGCCCAGCTTGAGTTGTGGCCCATTTGCTTGCCAGGCCGTCGTCACTTTCGGCCCAACGGCTGTTTATTCTTTTTCCAATACCGAATTGATTCAAATCTCCAGAAAACCTTCGAGGTTTCATACGAATTTGAATATTAGTTGAAAATTTACAAATGAAAGCATGTTGGGTAAATCTTAATGTGTGCTATCAAATAAAAATCTGAAACTTATTTACTTTATGTATGAAATTGTTAATTATTAATTTATCCTTGTTAATCAATGTTAATTCATAAGAAATTCCTGGAATGGTTTTAAATTATGAAAATTTGCCTGAAATATTTTCATCTCAGCATCTTCATGTCAAACTTTGTTACAACTCATTTTATGAATATTTAACTTGATAATTAGGTAATCTCTTGTTTCGGTTAAGTAAATCCTAGTAATTAAATTACTTGGAGGGAATTAACCCATCTTGGTCAAGTTCCTTTCTTGTTGCTCCTGATCATTAGAAATCTCCCTCAAGTTCATTCTCACCCCTGAACTTGTGCAATGTATCTGCTTTGCCTTGTTGCTGAGTTGGAAACCCTAAATTATGTTAATTAGTGAAGCTGTTTCCTCAATCAAATTAACTTCCATCTCCACAACCCTAAAAATCAGAAGTCGTGTTGATTAATTCTCCTTGTCTTGCTCTTCTCTTAAAGTAATGCTTCCGTTAAAACTTGTGCATTGCATGATGTGTAGGACACATTGCTGTCAGAGGCTACTTCCAACAGGAGGAGCCAGTCCAGGAGGTATTTGCGGATCCACAAGCGTCAAGAAGCGAGGATCCTAACTTTGTTTCTCAGCAAGGCAAGCCCCGATGCATATCGACCCATGTTTAGGGTTTTTGCTCCATAATTGTTATTAGTTTATAGATTACTTGTGCACTTACATTATAGGAGTTTCGTTGAAACCCTAGTTGCATCAGGTGATCTTTCCCTATTATACTTGCACCTTTTGTAGCTACATGCTGGTAGTACAGGTATGCCTAGTATATAGACCAATGGTAGAAGTCGAGTGGCAGATTCCACTTGCGAGATTAGGGATTTTATCCCCTGTTGGTTCAGAGATAGCTTCGGTTGGGGAAGAATGGAAAGATGGTTTAATTTGAGACCAGGCGGGGCAACTAGGGAAAAGGGAAGTATCATCAGATGGAAAGGTCGGGGAGAGGATCAGAAGATATTCAAGGCTTTAAGGTGGTAGCCCCCGCCTGTGTCGATTAAGAACCGTATCATGTGGATCCTGATGAGCAAGCATTGATTATGTACTGATGCATGCAGGATTTATGTGGTCCCGTAAACTTAGTAGCACTGATGGTCGCTGAGTCAAACGATACCTCACCATTCCTACAGTGATGTAAACTATGATAGTTTACGGGCCACTCACGGATAGCCTGAAGAGGTATCACATGGAAGACGTGCACTAGGGAGAGGTGGGACTTGGACCGACTCCTTCATTGTCGTTGCGAACTGTTGCCAAATGGAGGGTCTTCGAGATCATATGTGTGTCGTGTTGTCAGGTTTTTCCCCTGTGGGATGTATATTGACTTGACTCTCTACGCCACTCACAGATATGAGTGACGGCTTGTTCACTGTGTCTACTCATAGTAATGCAAGATTCATAACTGGTTTGGCTTAATTTGATAACTGTTGTTGTTGATAATATCTTGATTACTATTATTGTTGTTGCTTCAACTACATCCTTAGTATTGGTTGCAAACCTAATATCTAAGTAACATAACCTGGCTAAAACTTTTTAGTAATTGGAGCTAGTCATTGTAGGCAAGTGAGTTTGCTATCCCTTTGTTGCCTTTGCATATCTTGGAGTTGGCTGCTTGGCAACCTTGTCAGGTTAGTCTTGCTAAGCTTAGTTGCTCAGGCTTTGCCTTGTTGTCTAACTATTTTGCAAGTGATCCCTCCTTCCCTTCTGGCGATGCTGATGGAGGTTACTAGTGGGAGGTCTAGACTTCCGATGGCTAGGCCTTGTACTGGGATCCCCCTTAGGCAGACCATTCTGAGGAGTACATCTCTAGGGTGAGGTGTATGCCCTGATCATCATCGAGACGCTTCCGTGAAAATGATCTTTTGTTTAAAACTGCTTCCGCTTTGAACTCTGTCTTTTGAATTCAGAACCTATGTTGTAATAACTTTAACTATCACTACAATTTAACTATCTTTTGTTGATTCGTGTGTATTTGTGCATTCTCGCTATGTCAAGAATCCCCTGATCACGGTCTTGGCGACTAACCCCCTCATTTCCGAGGTGGGGATGTCACAAGGTGTCAGCTCCTGCAAGGAAGATGCTAAGGGCACGCCACTTACCAGACCTAGGGGCAGGTTAGGCTCCGGCCAGCGCTAGGGTCTAGGCTCACCACGTGGCAGCTGCTCATGCACCTTAAGCTCACTAAGAGCTTGGTCCCAAAATGCCTTGAAGCCCACTCCTCGATAAGACATGGGCCCAAGCAAGGTACATGTACCTCTATTGTCTGCACATCATCCACATGACGCAGACAAGGCATCAGGAGGGGCAGGTTGACAAGACAATGTAGAGTAATGGATGTCTAGTGTGATGATGATCATGCCAAAGTTACTCGTGATAGTCATCACTTCACAATAGTCTAGATTCGTGTCATCGCCGCAAGGTTGATGCTTGTCAAAGTTGTGGTGCATAACACAACCTGGGTAATGACCAAGAAGGATGGTGTGCGAGTTTGTATGGACAATGTCGCATCTTCTGGTCAAAGATAGGTGTGCGCTCCAAGGCTTAGGCAGAGATTCATATGGCGTGTAGTGACTGGCATGCACGTGGCAAAGCATCGACTAGCACACACGTTGCTTAGCCTTGAGTAGCGTGCACATCTCCATGCTTCTGAATCTTACAAAGCAAGCATCATATGAGCCTTGCGAGGGAAGCTTCCCATAGTGTCAAATATAGGCACCCATGAGTCATGCATTGTAAACTGTGCCCTTGGCTCTATAAAAGGGCACGACCACCTGCCTAGCAAAGGCATTGACTATTAGGGTTATCACCCCAGAGGCAGACCTAGTCGAGCACATGCTTCCTCAAGCTTCGTGAGATCTAGTCTCAGCTTAAACCCTCCTCATGCAACACACACGCACACTGACTTGCTCCCTATAGTTCTATACTCCAAGCTCTTATTGGAGCAATACAGGAAAAGTGGACGTAGGGTATTATGCTCTGGCGGCCCGAACTAGTCTAAATCTGTGTGTGTTTTTGTGTTATTTCTGTCGGGGTAAAGTACCCTGGGTACCACGGGTCATCGGTTACGGCCCAAAATTTTGGATATCACCAGTTCCCTCCAGTGACAAATGGCTGGGGAACCATACACCCCGTACCAGAAAAATGACCTCACCACTCCAGGCTGAAGAGGAGGGGCCTCCAACCTAAAAAGTACTAATCCTAGGAGTAATTGACGCCATCACTTTTCCAGCCTACAATTAGCGTGAGTAGGTAGGAGTTCACCACCTGACTGCCCATCCCAGCTCTCTCATCGACCCGGGGCAGAAACCCGGGTCCCCGGTAAAGCGCACCCGAGGGCTTCACTTAAATGGATAAGCATTGTCGACCCCAGGACCTTGGGATGTGGTGGCCGTAGGAGCCTGGCTCGAAGGGACATAACCTTAGGAGCCCACGCGCATCTGACAGTATGTACTAAAGTACTGAATCCATCCCATCACTACCTAACACAACAGTAAGACCAAGAATACACGTCTAAGCTCCATGATGACTCTGTCATGGGATAAGCATCCCCTAGTAGAAACGATTTATCCCTTGTAAGATTCAGTAGTGCAAGTACCAAAGCAATCAACTCTCTGCCAAATATCTGAACTCAGGGGACTTCACATCCCCCGAAAGGCGCCACCACCTACTGCAACGACAAGACAAGACAACACCTGGTGGAAGGCCCTGTCTGTGACAGAACCACCCTAGAAATGAGGAGTACGTTTTCCAGGATCCAAATCAGGGGATTCTCGATGAAGCGAGAATGCGCAAACACACATACGAAGCATATAAAGACAAGATTAAAGTAGAAAATATTATTATAGCTTTGTTTAAGGATTTCAAGATAAGAAAGCAGAAGGTTCTTCAAAAGATAGAACATATTAGCAGAAGCGTTTCACTCGACGATCAAGGGCATTCACCTCGCCCTAGAGGTGAAGACCCCCTTCGGCAACTCTATGCCTATGACAAGCTCCAGTACGGAATCCAGTCCTCAGAAACATGGCATTCTCACTAACAGCCGTCATCAGCATCACTGGAAACAAGACAAGAACCTGCACACAAAAAGTTACAAAGCAAAGTTGAGTGACTACGCTTAGCAAGATTGACCTGTCAGGACCAAGCGGTCAAACTTCTAGATATGCCAAGGCTTCAAGTGGTAAAGACTATTATGCCTACAACAACTACTTTAACTTTCTTTTAATTAAGTTTTAGCCATATTCAAAGTAAATAGAATCATATGTTTGCCTCTTATGCTAAGCATGCAAGTATTATCAAACAACATTTGATATAAGTGATTATCATCATCAATATCCATCTCATAAGTATATGAATCATAAATGAAGTTTAATTCCTACTGAATGACTGCAACAGGCAAGTGTTACCCATGTCCGAGGGTAATCACGGATATTCAAATTAATATACACCTTGCAAGGGAAATACCTGACAACACGATGTACGCACTACCTCTAGGCCTTATGTACGACTACCTTTGGCTAAGTCCATCCGAGGTCGAAATCACTCCTCTAAACTCGGGACAAAATCTTGGTTCCATAGTGATTGATTAGCCTGGCCATCGTCCTGGGCTACCTCATTCTCCCTCAAACATCCACCATAGAGTAGCGGTTACGGTTCGACCAAGCAGTTACATAAGCTACTAGGTTTACGGGACCCCATAAATCCCGCATGCGCCAATACACAACTCAAACTTGCTCACCAGAGCCAGACGATCAGTCCTGAATCAACATGGATGAGGTCTACCACTGTGGAGCCCTGAATTTCTTCTTATCCACTCTCACCCTTCCCATCCGGTGATACTCCACATGTCAACCCCTAGTTTCCTCGCCCAGTCTCAGATTAAGATCACTTATCAACTTTAAAACCAACCATTCTAACCAGAAAGGATCCCAGTCCTGAAATCTCATGAGTGGAACCAGCCACTCGACTTCTACTGTGGTCTTGCTTGCTAAGCATAGCCATTCTAATGAATTTCCACCACGTTAGGATCAAGGATAAGCTGGAAAGAGTAGTAATGCATTTCTAGGGTTTTAGTGAACTCCTATAACATAAATGCACAAGTCATTAAAGTAAATATGATTATAAAGCAAAATCCTGTTGGGGCGGCATGCACCGGTGCTTGCCTTTGCTTAAGAAAGGAAGAAGTTAGTCCTGAGCTTCATGAATTGTTGATCCACAAGCTTGGCTCGCAACTTCATGCACGACATCAAAGACAACCTAAGTTGGAATGCAATGCTTAACTTTAAGGATTAACAATAGAGAATAATGACTGGCCAAGGAGTGGTAGCTCGACACGGCACTTAGGTTTGATAATTACGAAGGGTAATTACTTTGGTATAGCCAATTTCCTTCATTAACTCATATTGACTAACTACACTTAGGAACATGGCTTAGGGGGGTTTGGTACTTCCTAACACTACTCATGACCATCATGAGGTGATCTTATGCTTTAGGATCAGCACTAAGTGTTCATGGTGAAACCTTGTTAAGTTCTTTAAAAGAATCCTTAATTTCCTAAGGTTATACTTAAACAAGGGTAAAAATGGAATTTCCATGGCCATAACTCATGAATAGAGAGTTCTAACAAGGTTTCTAAGGTTGGATAGCTTAGAACAAATTTCGGTTAAAATTTCATGAATTTTGGAGCTACAGATAATTAATTATGAATTAATAATTAATTAACAAGAGTAAAATAATTAAATCTATAATAAATAGTTAAATGAAATTATTTTATAATTTTATTTCATAGATTAAGTTTGAATTCAAATTATGGAATTGAATTTATATGTTTATCGAATTTATTTGAATTCGTACAAATTTTAGAAGCTTTGGACTCTAATTATATTGATTCAAATTATCATTTGAGAAAAAGTAAAATGCCATTGTTCACTACGGCCCAATCCGGCCAGGCCCAAACCATAGCTAGCCTGTCCATGGGCCTGTAGCCCACGGATGAAGTAGGAGAGCTCGCTCCCCACGGCGGGCCAGCGACGCGCCGGCCAAATCCGGCCATGACCGGCGACGAGGTGGTCAGGGGCGGCGAATATGGCATGACAGCGAGGTGGCGCACAGGCTAGGGAGCAGAGGGACAAAGAAGCTCACCGGATGGCTCCTCCATAGTGACACAAATTGAGCAGCGGGGAACGAGGGTGGTGGCGCGGAGGAGCGATTGAGGTCGCCGGCGAGATGGTCGGCGAGCACCGCAGGGTCGAGGCAGAGGTCACCGCGGTGGCAGCTGGACCGGGGAGCGGCCAAAGGCTGCTGCCTGCGGGGAGGCGCCCACGGTGGCTTGGTGCAGGGTGTTCGGCGATGATGGCGGAAAGAAATGATCGATGGAGCTGGCTTGGGGGGAGGGGATGGCTCAGCGGTGACTCAAAGGCACACAAGGAGAAGCTGCCCCGGTGGCCCGAGGAGCGGTGGCACTGCGCGGTGGGAGCAGAGGACAGGGGCGCGAAGGCGGCACGGAGGAGAGCAGAGCGGGCGAGAAGCAGAGCTGCATGGCATTGGCTTCGATGATAACCCACGGGCGGCGGTCGATAAGGACGGCAGGTGAGTGAATGGGGGTGACGGTCGCCGACACGCTGTCCGCACAAGCGCGGTGACCGGCGCGCATGGCCGTGACCGACGCGTGGTGTCAGGGCGCTGGTCGTTTGGCCGGTGGGCTGTGATCCACTTTAAACGCCAGGCTGCACTGTTGTAGTGGGCCGGCAAGCTAAGCCTTCTCAATATTGTCTCCAATTATTCAAATATTTTCTAAAGCTCAAACTGTGAAATTAGAAAACACAATCTTCATGAACTCAAAAAAAAATTCTGATCTTTCAAAGGGGATATACAACTTGAAAAGGAACAACTTTCCTTTTGGGAACGAGTTCACATTGTAAAAGAAGTTTGAATTAAAAACTGGAATCCATACAATGCTGAAATTGGTTTGAAATTTAATGGTGTTCAAACCTTTGAAGGAAAAACTACATAAATTCACCAAAAATCTTTATTGACATGATCTTCAATAATGTGAATTTGTATTGACTCATTTGTATGAAAAATTTGGAGGTTCCCCTACAAGTGGCAATTGTGACTTGGTTTAATAATATTCAAAGGAAAGACTTGAATTCAAAATTGAACATTAAACCAAGATACATTGTTGAGGTATTGTAGAACATTGTAGCTACTACAGTGACACTAGGGGTGTCACACTATCCCCTCTTCTAGCAGCTATGAACCATAGGATGATGCAGAGGGCAGCTAGCCCGTCCACATCGACCCCCAGGTGGGAAGGCTTAGCCGCCAAGTAAAGCCACACCGCCGAGAATCATCCCGGGCATCATCCACCTTAGCGTCTAGAATGCCTGGGGACCAAGAAGAACACCATGCAAGTCCCAACCGACCTTCTCAAGACTGGGGCCCCACTGGCTATATAAATCTCCTCTTGAATATAAAAATAATTCGTTCATAGTTATCTGACCGCTGTGACGGTCTATAAAAGATCCCCTACCCTTCAGGCAAGGGGTACGAGATCATTTCCCCCTACACCATGTGAACTTCTTGAGCTCTCTACTCACCCAATTATGGCCTCTATTCATCTTCAATATCAAACCACTGAACATAGGGCTATTACCTCCGAGGGACCTGAATCAGGATAGATCATAGTGTGCTTTATAGTTTTCAAGACCATCTTAGAACTGGAATGTGTGATCTTCACCACCCTGTTCTTGCCAGTGCAAAAAACACCAATAATTGGCGCACCAGGAACAGGGATTTGTAGCATGCTTTTCCTTTAGACGTTCCGATGGTTCCCTCATCTGCGATCACCATCGCGGCCGACGGTGAGCGTATGACATGTGGTGGATTCTCCCTCTATGAAACTATTTGCCTTGGCAACTTTGAGTTCATCGATGACTATTTTGGCAGTCTAAGCCTCTCCCCGAGGAGGGGTGACTCAGGCACCGCCTTCATGGGCTCAACTCATAGCAGGGCTTCACCCTCGTGGCAGGCCATGATATAGGACACCGCTGAGGAGTTCCCCATGACATCAAGCAGGGACGGGGCTTCAGCCTGCCCTCTCCCAAGAGGTGTGGTACGGGGGCTTCGCCTGCTCTCGTCACAACCACACCATGGATGGAAAATGCTCCGGCTGTTTTGGCCACGACAACAGTTCCCCTGCGGATCGTGGCACCATGACCAGAAGACGGCCTCCCTTTTGAGCAATGTCGTGCTCGCCACAGGCAGCAACAAGAGCAAGCCCGCACTCGAGGCACAGATGATCCCGATGGTGGACTTCACCTCCACTCAGGCTCATGCCAAGGAGGTGGCTCCCCCTACTAGCCGCGAGGGTGGCCAGGCTAAGGCTGCCGTGGCCAAGCCCCCGAGTGCTTCACCTCCGCTCACTACCGATGAGGTGGACAAGATGTATTGCCAACTAGCAGAGATTCACACCATTGCCACCGTGCAACTAGCAGAGTGTGCCCACTGGCTTCGGTCTGACTCAACTCCCGGCCCGGTTTGGGCCGAAACCAGTCAGTCGACGCCCATCATGATGCCATCCACGATAAAGCTAGTGCCATCACCCCCTACTGATTTCTCGTCCCAGGCCCTGCTATGGTGGCAAGGTCGGCACGGTGGGCCCCAAGCTTGTTGCAAAGCTCGCTAGGGTAGCGAAGGTGTGCTGCCTGAGCGACGTACATAGAGCCTGCGGTAGGGCAGACGTAGCGACTTCTTCAGGAACACGTTTGAGGAGCCACACGGTATCGCCACCCAGCACACCGCTAGCTACCAGGCGGTCATGATATGCCCTGCCCAGGGAAGCAGGGAGATGACCCCACGTAGCAGTAGGGAGATGCTGTTCGACATCACATGCCCACGGCACCCAAGAGGGCATCAAATGTGGCAAAAAGTGGCGCAAGCAGCACCTTCAAGGCACCACGACCGACGGCAACGATGGTGAGGCTAGTGGCTCCAGTGGGAGACATGCCTCGACCATCGCACGTAGTGATAAGCCTCAGGTGAGGATACCTATGGACCATTTCAAGATGCTTGTCGAAAGGGCCTACCCAAACCACACATACCCCGTCCATCACAAGTTGAAGGATTGTGGCATGATGAGAAGCTTCATGTCCTCAGGGTCCCTTACCTAGTGAGCGGAGCTTGACAAAGGGCTAGACGGGGGCGATACGATGCCTTTCCCAGAGGAAAACGTCATCATGATGGTTTACGGGGGATGCCCCCGTCGAGGAGGCATCACATGTCTAACCCATGCCCCAGGGCCCCAACTCATTGCAGCTGGGGACACAGGGGCTTAGGGGTGTAACAGCATGGGCTTTTCCCATATCTTATAAACAAACACACACACACACATACATATATCAAAAACATAGATTATAGCTGACTCTGAGGGGCAAAATAAAAAAAAGAAACAGAAAGGCGATGGGGCGGGCGACCCGAATCCACCGGTGTGGTGGCCATCCCAAGCTCAGTCCCACAGACCGGAGTCGGAGGCCCATGCCTCTTGCAAATGTTTCAAGATGAGGTCAGCCACCGGCAAGACCACCTGAGCTAACTTTGGGAGTTGGGGGTTGTCCTGACGAGAGCATGCCCAAATCGAACAGGGCATCAAAAATCCCCACGACCAGTTGCGATAGTTGTCTGTCCTTGGTGGCATTCTCGTCACTGATCCTATCCACACGTATGTGTGTAATATCTAGTTCCAATGATAGGTCCCACCCTTCAGTGGGACGCAGGCCGTGCTCTTGCTCCTCCACCAGTATCGCCTCTCACACCTCTAGGTACATTTCCTGTAGGCAAAGAAGGATTTTTCATTCCTCCAATGTCTAGCCGAGGTCGGTCAGCTGCTTGGACATGGAACTGGAGGCGCGCACCAGGGCGAAGAACTCCCGTTGGGCAGCATCGGTACGAACACGACTTTTGTCACATTTCATGCACGCCTCCCCAAGCACACACAAAGGTCGCCAATCCTTCCTCCCACATGATAATGGCACCCTCTCGGCTATCTAGCTCCCTCTTTTGAACAAGAAGCTACCCTTGCAGTTCAGCAGCCACCACATGTGAAGGAGACTGAACCCTATGGGCCAATTAGCAAGTAGAAACCGATGTCGCGACAAAGGAGCAAGCCTAGGCAAGCGCCGGCACAAAATGGAGACTCACCTGGCCGGCGGCGATGCCCGACTGGGGGAGGCATTAATCCTTACCCGACGGGATGGCGGCTGGCAGACATCGTGGCGGGGGTTCCTGCCATAAGGACGTTTACTGTGATCTCCCCCACTAGCCATTACGGGCAATGGGGCAGGATGAGTTTGAAGATCAGTGGCGAGGGAAGGCAATTCTTGTCCTAACTCGTCGAAGATCAAAAGAGCAAGGTGAGCGGTTTGACACCTCGCTATTTATACCGCAGAAAAAAACCGAAGCGATAGTTCAGAACCCATGCCCAAGATAATGCGTGGTGTGCTAGGCGCCTCGGTCTTTTTGCCACCCAAACCATGCAGCGCCCTGCTCACTATGAATGGGGGACTAAGCCTGCACGTCAACAATGTCAATGCACCCGTGCATGGTGAGCTAGCAAGGAAGGCGCGCCATCACGCCCATGATCTCGAACAAAAGTGTGTGGCCTTTGATCCTCCATAGAGTAACCCCAACAAGCCAGCGGCTTGGCACAAATCAGTCAAGGAACCCCAACCCCTAGCGTCTTTTCTTTCACGCTTTCCCTTATCGCTCGTGAAAGCGAGTATGCATTTTTGGCTAAAAGTGCCATGATACAGACAGGCAAGCCCGCCTGTATCACGGCACTAGGGGGCTACCTAGATTAGGTTAGCATAAAAAAATTCTGCACCTATTTTCTTTTTCTTTTTGAAAGAAAGAAGAGACAATAGGAGGCGGTTGTGTTTGGATCACACGAATAACCTATTTCTATTCATCTGAATCTTTTGTATTTACACAAAAGCAAAAGGTTAACTACACAAGCTACCATCACTACTCCCCCACGCCGTCGGGAGGGTTACGGACAGTCGAGGAAGGAACATACAACGCTAGTGAGTCCGAGGCCGTGCGCACCTAGGTCCAAAGGGCATCTTCTTTGTCCTCTGCCAGGTCCTCATTGCGTCCATACATGATGACCTCTAGCTTGGTCTTCAGCTCTGGGAAATGCGACATGGTGCCAACCAATGCAGAACGGGACCCCTAGCAGACCCCGTTAGTAGCCGCGGCGTCAATCCAACCCTCGAGCAACTCCACCACATTGAGCATATATGCTGCCAGAGAAGATGGCCCATTGGTGTTGTCCAGCACCAAGCCTCCAACTCATGCAACTGATATCCACAAGGTCTCTAGCTCAGCATCCATCTTCCATTGTACATCCAGCTCTGCCCTAAGCTGTCTGGCGCTCTCGTCTAGGCGACCGACCAATCAGGCCCGACCAGGTGGTGGCCCCAGGACTAGGTCCTAGATCCTCATGGCAAGTGGCTCAAGTCGTGAGTGCTGCTCCTCCAGCTTCTAGAATTCAGTAGCTAGCTCATCCACAACCTCTGCGTGGAAGGTGTCATTGGGTGAGCGTCCAAGGACTAACTCCGTGGTGGAAGGCAGTGCCGCCCGAATAGCAGCAAGCTCACTAGCAAATTAAGTATGGCAGAGGGCTGCAAGCCGCATCACCCCAGACAAGTGATGCCTCATCCGTGGGTGACCGATGATGGTGTGGCACAGCTCGGAACCCCGGGTCTGCAGAAGGGTGAGCTCCTCAAACTACTCTCGGCGCTCTCTCTCAGACACCTCCCGGGCCCGGTGCTCCACCACAATCTCATCCTCAAGGAGAGCTATCATCCGGGAAAAGCCTTCAGCATTCTTGCGAGAGGTCTCCGCCTCCACTCTCGACACCCGCTCCAACGCCTCCTGCTCTATCAGGCAAGTGACCCTTGACCATATTGATCCTATGTGCTTTCTCCCTCTAGTTCACACATTGACCTGCATATAATTGAACTACCTAAGCCTTGATACCTTTAGGATTTGGGTTTCATACTTGGATAGTTTTTGTTAGCCCTACAGTCTTGAGTGTTGTGCAAGTCTTCCATCTTTATGACGTTGAGTATGGCTTGTGTATTAGTGTGATAGTTGTGGTCTACCATCCATTGGGATGTGAGTTGACCGTGGTGAGGTTCAATGTTGTGGTTTCAGCAAAGGCTTGGAATGGTGGTGATGGTTAATACCGTCAGAGTATGTGGTTGCTCGAATCTGCTAAGGACTGAATCTTAGGAGTAGACACCCCAGGACAACATGTGCCACCATGTGTCTGGTATAGAATGGCTTGCTTACTAATTAGGAATACTATAGGTTGTGTGTCTTGCTCAGAGGAGTGGAAAATGGAATGGTGTTTCTCCTAGGCCCACATGGTGCAAGAGGGGCTTGTGGGGGAAACCTTAGCACTACAAGTGGGGCCTGTGGGGGAAACCGTAGCAAAGCATGACATACTCCTGTAGCAGACATTTGTAATGACATGTAGTGATCTCTGGGTCACACACCAAAGGAAGTGTAAAGAATGGCAAAAATGATGTTTTCTAGTTCCTTAGCTAGCGATGAAATCACTACTCGTGAGTACATGGCACTAACCTTTGCAAAGTATACAACTATCATGATAGTTGAGCTTGCAGTTACAAGCGGTCTAGGATCCTCTCTAGATTAGATGGTCTAGGTGTGGAATGATTTTCGTTTAGTTGTGTGAAGCTGTGTGATCTATGGAACCCCTTGTTGATCATGCTATGTCGTATTTTTTAATTCAACTTAATTGGGTAGCATTAGCCTATAACTTTAACTTAGTAAATAGGATGCTAATAACTTGTGAGTCAAGTATAAGTGCATTTGTGCTTTCAGTCTTACTACAGATTTACCTTGTTATTATACCTTGCATATCATTTATTCCTGCACCTGCTAAGTACCAATCATAAGTGTACTCAACCTTGTTATTTTCCCCTTCTACTCAAATTTGCTGCTCAGAAGATGAAGGTGGTGTGGAATTCTTCGATGAGGAGTTCTAGGCTTGCGCTGCCCCAGTTACTTATTCCTATGGATTATGGAGCCTTCCACTATTCTGCTTTCGTGAGAGAGTGGTTTAGTCTTTTAAGATATTATTTATGTAATATTTATACTTTATTCATGACATTTGGCATATTGTGAACACTTTTTATCCATATGTGTGGAACAAATGTTCCTGGACAGACATGCGATTAGTATTCGGTTTTGGTCGCAAAACCGGGTAAGACACCAGCCGACACTATAAATGGAGCACAATATTGGTGTCGTCTGCTTAAGTGCGCCGGTACCACTTGTTGATTTTTAGTGCCGGCTGCTTATGTCGTCCGCTACCATAAAAGTGGTGAACCTTTGGTGCTGGCTGCTTAAGTCATCCGCTACCATAAAAGTGGTGAATCTTTGGTGCCGGCTGCTTAAGTCATCCGCTACCATAAAAGTGGTGAATCTTTGGAGGTGGCTGCTTAAGTCATCCACTACCATAAATTAGAATTTTTAGTGTCGGCCCCTTAAGTGGGCCAAATCCACTAATGCTTAAGTAGCGTGCGACCACCGTGTAGCCAACAACCTGTTTAGGCGTGGCCCACGTGCGGTTGTGTTCTCACGGATTTCATTTGAATTTCGTTTTCAATTTCATTTGAATTTTGTTATCAATTTTATTTTTGATTTCATTTTAATTTCATTTGAATTTTTTTTCATCATGCGACAATATTTGATCGATCGATGCCTATTTTCGATTTCATTTTCACCGTGCAGCGGTATATGATCGATCTATGCGGCAAGATGAAAAAAACTAGATCAATATAAGCCATATGAGACAAATTCATTGGATTGGTGAGACAAATTTAGTAGCTAGGAAATATGAGACAAATTCAGTTCCATACAGATAAATATCAACATTAATCTGAAATATGATACATAATTTTTCATACAAATTTTTCCATTGCCACCTTTTCGCATATAGGGCATAAGATTCTTGTCAAAGACTTTTTCTATATGCTTGATGTTCATTGGATTGGTGAATAGTGACATCTCTTCAAACTGATTAACGTCCTCATCATTATCTTTGATATTCTCAACTCCAACAATCTTTTGTTTTTGAGAAACAACTACATGTTTCCCAGTTCCTGGATTGAGTACATAGAAAACTAGTGCGACACGGTCGGCAAGCACCCATGAATCATCTTGGTGGCCTACATTTTTAGAGTCAATCAGTGTGAGCCCGTAGTTGTCCACAGTCACACCATTCAGGTGTTTGACCCATTGGCACCTGAAGACAGGTATTTGCATTTTCGTGTCATAATCGAGTTCTCATATGTCCTATATGTGCCCATAGTACGTGGCTTTTCACTCCTAATGGATCAATAGCCTCGATACGAATGCCGCTATTTTGGGCAACACTCCTATCCTTTTCCTTTGTGTAATAAGTGTATCCATTAATGTCATATGCTTGCCATGATGTTACAGAACTTGATGGATGAGAAGCCAACATCTTAATCGTCATCTCTACTATAGGTATGTTTTTATCCATCAACCATATGGTGCAAACGTGTCGGTGCACTTTCATGATCTAGGCATCTATGCGACCGACATTATCTCTTCACAGCTCTGACAATTGTTTGTCAATGTATGACTTAGCAATCGCGAGATGCTGTAATACGCTGAAATGTGCCTCACTTACTAAATTGTAATCCCTGTCAACAAAAGTTTTCTGACACATTCTTCCTCTTCCTCTCAGTCTACCCTCAGAT
>VSTD030000528.1:0-15592 GCA_008808055.3 Sporobolus alterniflorus | reverse complement strand
GCAATTCAGTGCTTGATCTACTTGTTCTTGCTAGTTCTTCGATTGCTTGCAGTATAGGTGCCCTCGTGGCTGGGTTGTCGTGCTCTACAAGATCACGTTGACCACGGGAGTTGGTGTATCGGTCACTAAGGCACAGCGTCCTTGGATGGTTGTAGTCAGGCCGTGAACGTCAACTCTCTTCCCCAATTGAGTTATTCTTCGTCTCCATCGAAAGATCGGGATTTAACCCTCACGGGTCTCCATCAAGTGGTATCCAGAGCGATGTCGATCAGTGAGAGACGTCCTGTTTTACCTTAAATTTTTTCCCTACAGTCCAGAAAAGCAAAAAAAATAGTAGATTAGTTCCCTCATCCCTAAACCCTTTGAGCCTTTTACTAGTATTGCTTATTTAGGGCTTGTTGAGTTTTCGGCTGCCTCGATCGCGTTGGATTGCTGATCTTTGGTTTAGTCTTTTAGAGTTTCAAGTTCTTGTCACGTTTTAGTCACAATCGCTAGCCTTTATTTTGATCCCTTGTTGGTCTAATCCGAGTACACTTGGTGCTTGTATCCAAAGTCTGATTACACCCTTGCGCTCCAATCTGAGTCTAAGTACACATTGTGTCTAACTCCGATGGGAGCGCAAGGGTGTAATCAGACTCGGATACAAGCACCAAGTGTACTCGGATTAGACCAACAAGGGATCCAAATAAAGGCTAACAATTGTGACTAAAACTAATAACTTAGTATCACTTAATAACAAACTGGAGATACACATACAATTTCTGTGATAACAGAAATACAATGAACTGAAAGTAGCTATGCTAAGTTCCATCATCCGCTACTGAAATCGAAAATTCAGTTCAATTGTGATACATATACAGTAATAAGTATGAACGATACACTGACAACATAAGTAGACAACTGATCCGCGTAGTCACTGTGGCGGTGCAGACAGCGGCAGCAGGGCGTAGCCGGAGAGCACGGGCTCGTGAGTCACGTGACCTAACGCGTTGCGCCGCCGCCGCCGTAGCCAGACTGGGCGGCCAAGACGGTGAAAAAGGGCGGCAGCCGGGTGTCTTCGGACTGCCGGCGGCCGGCCGTCGCAGTCCACGGAAGAGAGCAGAACGCCAGCAACGGATTCATTAGAGCCGGGCTCGGGCGTACAGGCGGCGCGACAGTGAAAAAAAAAACTTAATCATGGCATAGTAGGTAAATTATTATAAATTGGACACAATTACATTGTTATCCGTCCAAAACAGACCGCTAGATTAGATTATGATACTTTGACCTGTTAAGTATCATAGACCACTGTAACTAGGAGCTATATTTATGTCAAAGTATATGTAATCTCTATGAAAATTACCCATATACAAATGAGTTTGTTCAAGAATTTGTCAAGTTCACCATAAATTAACTTGTGGAGTAGATACTTTTTTTTGAGGTGGGGATTAGATACTACTAGCATGTTAGCAAGTACTCCCTTTGTTCTTAAATTCTTATAGTTTGAATAACAAATACTAGTAACTATTAAGTATACCTAATTTCCAAGTAATCTTAAATATGAGATACTGCAAAAGTCAGCAGTTTCACTGTTCATAGTTAATTATTTTCAAAATTATAATGTTTATTGCCAAAGTATAAACCTTATAAACTTTGTTTCTTTGGAACTGCAGTGTATTTGTGCATATTCTATCTCCACTTGCATCTGTTCTTGGAGAATCTCTATGATGATGTTTACTCATAATATCCACTACTACAATAACATTATGCATTGGTGGGCAATAATATTCTACACTGGTGAGCAAGGTGCCCGCCACCATGAGTGTTGTGAGGGTCACAGGCAGGCGGACACCCACTAGTTCAAGGAACCGAAAAGGCAAAAAGATAAAAACGGTAACGTCACCATGCCCGCCACCTCCCTAGCCATAGCCATAGCCCATAGCTGTGCCAAAATCCTAGCCACTTCCGAGATGATGCTCCGGATCCCTAGCCCTGCACCACGGTCGTCGACGGAAGGCCATCACCGTTGTCATCGTCGAAAGCCCCGCACCGCTCATATTGAAGTTTACTTACATGTTCAAGTCGTCATGGATATGAGTGTGAAGGTCCTTGGCGAAGGCTTCTCATGTGTGCAAGGCAGCCTACACTGTGCCAACGACGACATCCTCCCATGCCATTTAATGGCACCGCCCCGTGCTGACTGGGTCGTAACCCTACCTGATGCTCAAGCCCATGTGGCTGCCTTGCACATGCACCAGCGTTGTGTGTAACTCCAGCTTGCCACAATGCCGCGCTGCGCCACGTGAAGCCACCCTCATACCACATTGCGCTGCGCGTGTTAGCACCACCTTACCATAGCGTCGCAACCCCATGGCTCGCCTTCTACACAAGCATCTGACGCCGCACCTCATCAAGCTCCATGTTCCCTGCACACCAATCCGGCTGCCGTCGGGACAGATCTATGATTTAGTTGTCAGATTTGCATGCCAGTGAGCAGATTCGTGACACAGAGGTATAGAGGGAGAAGGGAGGAGGCAGGTGCTGTGACATGGAGAAGTGAGAAAAGGTGGCAACAGCAGATGTGGGAGGAAGAAGGAAGATTAGGGGCGATGCTAGAAGTGAGTGAGAGAGTAGATGACGCACTGGCTAGGGAGAAGAGAGAGGAGGCGGAGGCACTGAGAGGGGAGGAAATGGCAGCAGGTGTGAAAATGATAGAGGGAGTGGGGTTATGGTTTGCCTTTTATTAGTTGGACGGGTTTTTTCTTTCGCTGGCTCATTGGTTTGTTGTGGCAGGCTGTGGATGTCAGCAAGTTTGCCACTACAGTCAAAAATAGTAGTGACAAGTCTATTGGCGTCAGCGATGCCCGCAACTACTATTGTTTCATCAACGTTTCAGTCCCACTGCACAATGTCATCTTAGGATGATTACTCCAGCGGTGTTGTGTGGTTAAGGATGCCGTTCTCAGTGGAACCCCTCTCCCAACCGTGGCTCCTCATATGGGATTGAGTTGGCCGGCCATCGGCGGCGCGACATTGACTACATCTTGGTGGTCGTGTGGCAAGTCACCTATCATTGACTCATCAGCGAAGTGGATCACGGGACTGCAAGAGTTCGCCTTTTCCTACTTTCTTCATCCTCCTCATATCCAGAGCCTCCTTGTTGGTATTTTTTACAATCACAGATAAATCCATAAAGTGCACTGATATCGATGTAGCACTTCACTTGAAGTATTCCAAGGTATATCCACAAGGAACATTTGTGTACTACTACATATCTTTTTAATCTAGTTCACCCAAGGACAACAAGATATATGCGGGCGAGGATTGAGAGGGTGCCTATGGAAAGCAAAAGCAGGCTCTAATCCTAGATGCTTTGGGCACTGACTTTAACGTACATCATAGGTACATTGAATCTACAACTCTACTAAAAACCCAAATGAGAAGATATACTGGGACAAATAGGGTGGTAACTACTGTTGGTGTAAACAGAACAAGGGTTCCCCTTACACCACCTCTTTCAACTTGGCCGTCTCAGCCCACAAAATCGCATATGTTTACCTGACAAAATTACGGGTCGAGCCAGCCGTTTTTGAAGGGGGGAGCCTGGCTTAGTAAACGATGCTACAAGTCCATCCCAAGACAAATCCATTTGGCAGTACCAAGCCAACAACACGTGGTAAATGGGGACCTGCCATTCGAAAGGCCATGATCCTGACTGACTCCCCATCTGATGGTGGTGTCGCATACCACCATGTGGCACATGATGATGAGATCACTTTGGAGCATGCCCCGACCTGACATCGTACCACACCTCTCATAAGAGCTGATGCGTGGCCAGGAGGGAGCCCTCCGACCAGAAGTTGTGCGACCCTGCTTCACCTCTTTACCGTGAGCAAGTCACGCGATGGTACGTAATCAACTTCCGTCCCAAGGAGGTTAGCTACGTTCCGGGTTGAGGAAGCTCCCCCACTAAGTACCGTATGAGAGTGCATGTGTCTTCCTTCAGAACACCTTGGGACAAAGGATTGTTAGGTTTATCCCTGCCCTGGGTGCAGAACCTACCATGACAACACACACGGTCAGACCCTCCCTCAGTACCCTTTGACCCTTGAAGATATGAAGCCAATACGGCCAATGAAGCATCTGGAAAGATTTTACTTCCTGTGTTGCCTGACCTTTACTTCGATGGGACATATATCCGTCCTCCATTCTGCAAACACAACATGCTGACGAACGGGAACATGCTTCCCTCTGATCAGATAATGAGAGTCCGCATGCCTGGCTTGAAGGCACCCTGACTCGGGTGGGTGAAATAGTTGGGAGATACCTATTCGCATGCTCCTCAAGTTGGGCCAGCCCAACATTATGTTACCTTTGTTGAACAATTTCTGTGATGTTCCCTTAGTCTATAAAAGGGAGGCACCTTAACAATTTCTGTGATCTCCATTCACACACTCAAGCTTGAATTGTGTCACACCCAGTTTTAAGGCCAAAACTGAATGCATTCCTTTATGTATGCCAGGATCAAGTTTCACAAATAAAGCGATAAATAGTGAAGTAAACAATATAACCAATGTTTAATACATCAATTCTTATTACAAAACTTATTACAAGGCCAAGAGGTATAAGCAGCGGAAAAAGACACCACACCACAGGCAGATAACTGAGGGCCCGCATGCCTGGAAGAAGTCTTCATCAAAGACCTCTTCATCTTCTGAGTAGTAGAGCATAGCAGCAATATACAGGAAATATGACAAGTGTGAGTACATAAACTACTCAGCAAGTGTAGGAAAATAATGACATGCAAGATTATAACAAGAAAAGCTTAACAACAGGTTCAACTGCAGAGAAAAGCACCTACACCTAAATAATGTCTAAGCACGACACTGCACCTAGGTTACCC
This sequence comes from Sporobolus alterniflorus, assembly GCA_008808055.3. Classification (NCBI taxonomy): domain Eukaryota; kingdom Viridiplantae; phylum Streptophyta; class Magnoliopsida; order Poales; family Poaceae; genus Sporobolus; species Sporobolus alterniflorus. The sequence goes on along the minus strand of VSTD030000528.1, from coordinate 10,710 downwards.
ATGGTAACCAAGGGCCACAACCTCACAGGAGTCACACCTATAGCCAAAACTAACCAATGCTCATATGCATCCCACCTGTAGCCAAACCAAGAACCATGCCCACATGCTTCACACCTGCTGCATACCGCGAAGCGAACCAGCTAGACTCAAACCAACCAAAACTAACCCAACCATACCCCAACTAATCGTGTGAATGGTCATTGTCACTCATGACCGTGAGCACGGCTGTCAAGATAGTTTACACTCTGCATAGGTTGCACAACTTTACCTACAGGTTGGTGATTTAATCGCTAGCTAAGCGACTAAAAGTGTCTATTTTACCCAATGTACACTTCCTTTGGTGCACGGCCAGGAGATCACCAAATAGTCTTTTACAGCCCACAAAATATTCACACTAAGGTTTCACAGCTGTGGAAGTCACATCCTACAGAGACCCCCTCTTGTGCCAAGGCTAGAAGATAAACCCACTTCATCGCCTAAGTCCAGGAAGTCGTATCCTGTCCTTATGCCCTGAATATCCACAAAATTGGGAAAACATCATGCTACTCAACTAATCCTACCCATATCAGCCCTGTGCTTTGTGCGGTAAATATGGTTACATGTTCTACGAACAGATCATTAGGATCACTAGCAGGCACTACCACAATCCAAAATAGTACATAACAAGTACTCATGCATTCCCACACCATCATTAACATCCTCCTGCTAGGATCTCCAAGACTCACAAGTTCTACAAAATGTTAACCAATTCCCATGGTTAATCCCAAACTCAGCAGACTAAGCATGACATAAAGATTCTAGTGTTCTACCCAATCCCGGTAACAAGGATAATACATGGAAAGGTATGACACATAGAATTCCAACAACTTTTGACAAATACTAGCATGCAAACCTATAAATAGATACAGGAAAATAGGTACAACATGAGTCAAGGACACTTGCCTTCACATCCAGCTTGTTGCTGCTCGAGGTCTTCGAAATCGATGTATTGGAAGTTCTCCGGCGGCTCGTCCTCTACTCAATGATCAGTAGGCTGAAAATAAGCAATACAATGAAAAATGAATAAAACAGAACAACAAACAGAGGATTATCAACAATATGATTTAGTAGCTAGATAGGTTTTTTTACTATGAAACTTGTGGCACAAAAATCACTTAAAATAGAGTTATGGTTGAAAAGTTATAAGGTTTTTAAATTCTAGGGGTTAGATTGCAAAATTGTAGGGCTAGACTGTATAAAGAATTCAAATTCGAGGGCTATATCTAAATTTAGGAGAAAACCGAGGGCTTCGGTGTAAACTTCCTAGGATTTTATGCGGAAATGAATTGTTTTTCAAAGTAAAAACCCATGGACCAGGTGCATCAGTCCCGTGGACCAGGTGCATCTATCCCATGGACCGGTGGCCAGTGGTCCATGGTGGACTATGGGTGGTGGCGGCCATGGAGCTCATCAGAGCTCTCACTGTGTGGTGCTGCAGGTCTCGGCATCTCACTGTGAGAGAGGAAAAAGGACGAGTGTGATGTCGGGGTGTAGGAGAACTCGCATACGGAAGACACTTATTCTAGCTCTTGCTATCTTTCAACGTAAAAGCTCGTAACATGTCTTCAAAAATTTGATTAACCCTCTCAGTCTGACCATCGGTTTGAGGGTGATACGCCAAACTAAAGTTCAACCTTGTATCCATTACCTCATGTAGCTTTTCCCAAAATATTGACGTAAATTAGGTTTCTCTATCAGATACTATCTTCTTGGGCACTCTGTGTAAACACACGATTCTGGTGATATACAATTTTATAAGCTTTGCTCCCTTATAAGTAGTCTTGACCGGAATGAAATGTGCAACCTTTGAAAAGCGGTTGACATAACCCATATAGAATCATAACCAAATTACATCGTAGGAAGTCCAACAATGAAATCCATACTTATTTCTTCCCACTTCCATTGAAGTACTTTCAATGATTGCAAAAGTCATGCATGTCTCTGGTGTTCTACTTTGACTCTCTGACAATTGTCGCATAGCGCCACGTACTCAGCTTCAACTCTCTTCATTCCATACCACCAATATTTGCTCTTAAGATCATGGTACATCTTGGTACTTCCTAGGTGAATGGAATAGGCAGAGTCATGGGCTTCGCATAAAATCAACTCTCTAATTTCTTTTACTTCTGGAGCACAGAGGCCCTTCTTGTACTATAGTGTTCCTTGATCATCAACACTGAATCCTGGAGTTTTATCTTCCTTAATTTGTTCTTTGATCTCTTGAATCTGAGCATCTTCATGTTGGCCTTTTTGAATATCTTGCTCCAATGTTGAGTCTACTTCCATAATGATGAATTCGGTATTTGATACCCATTCAAGGTTAAGCTTCTCAAATTCCTTGCAAAACTCTGGTAACAATTCCCTTATTGCCAACATATTCAGATGTGATCTTCTGCTTAGGGCATCTGCTACAACATTAGCTTTCTCTGGATGATAGTTTGCTCCTAAATCATAATTTTTAATTAATTCCTACCATCTTCATTGCCTTAGATTCAAATCTGGGTGAGTGAAACTATATTTCAAACTCTTATGATCTGAATAAACTTCACATCTCTTACCAACGATGTAGTGTCTCCAAATCTTTAAAGCATGTACCATGATGGCGAACTCCAAATAATGTGTTGGATACTTCTCTTCATGGTTTCTTAACTGCCTTGAAGCACACACCACTACATGGCCCTCTTGCCTCAACACACATCCTAAACCTTGACATAATTGATCGCAGTATATTAAGAATGGTTTCTCCATGTTAGGCATTATTAAGACTGGTGCTGTAGTAAGTCTTTTCTTCAATTCTTGAAAACTGGCTTCACGCCTTGGCGTCCATTCGAAAGTCTTACCCTTCTTGAGTAACTCTATCATAGGCTTGAAATCTTAGAAAATCCTTAAATGAAACTTTTGTAGTATCCTGCCAATCCAGGAAAACTTTGGATGTCCGAGACATTTTGCAGTGTATTCCAACTCAATACATCCTTGACCTTACTAGGATCGACATAAATTCCTCCTTTAGAAACAATTTGGCCAAGAAATGAAATTTCTTTCAACCAAAATTCACATTTGTTTAGTTTAGCATATAGCTGATTTTCTCTGAGCTTTTGCAATACCAAGCGGAGGTGTTCGTCATGTTCCTCTTTATTCTTGGAGAATATCCAAATGTCATCAATGAACACTACCACAAACTTGTCCAAATATTACATGAAGACTTTGTTCATCAGGTACATGAAGTAAGCAGGGGCATTGGTCAATCCAAATGACATAACTGTATACTCGTATAGACCATACTGAGGAATGAAGGTTGTTTTGGGTATGTCGGATTCTCTAATCTTCAGTTGACGGTATCGAGATCGGAGGTCAATCTTTGAGAAAACACATGCTCCCTTAAGTTGATCAAATAGGTCATTAATCCTAGGTAAGGGGTACTTATTTTTGATAGTAACTTCGTTTAGAGAATGATAATCTATGCACATTCTCTAAGTACCATCCTTCTTAGGTGCTCCCCATGGTGATGCACTAGGGCAGATATATCTCTTATCTAATAACTCTTGAAGTTGTTACTTAAGCTCAGCTAATTGGTTAGCGGTCATTCTATATGGTCTCCTGAAAATAGGAGCAATACCAGGAACTAGTTCAATCACAAATTCAATTTCACAGTCTAGTGGCATACCTGGCAACTCTTCTAGAAAGACATCCAGAAATTCAGAGACGGTCCTGTCATCCATGGTTCCAACGGCATCAAGTTGATTCAATACAATTCAGTTGAAGGCTGCTTTGTTTGTGACCAAATTCCCTGCCACATATTCCAATTTTTTGCCACTACTACCTATCAACTGTATTGCCTTCTTGGTGCAGTTAGTCAGTCCATTATGCTTGCTTAGGTAGTCCATTCCAAGGATCACGCCAATTCCTTTTGACTCAAGGACTATGAGGTTGGCTAAAAATTCTACCCCCTTATAAGAATGCTAACCTTAGAACAAATATGCCTTCCGTGCATATCTTCTCTAGGAGAACTAACAATCATCTGATTCTTTAGCATGGATAAGGGTAGGTTATGTTTTTGCACAAAATTATTAGCTACATATAAATAAGATGCTCCATAATCAAATAACACAATTGCATTATTATCATTGATAAGGATCATACCAATGATAATGTCCGGAGCTGCTTGAGCATCTTCTATTGCTACATGGTTGACATGAGCACGAGTTGGGTTCTACCTTGCTAGAGTAGATGCATTATTGTTGATATTGCGGTTGAGGTTTAGATTGGTGCCTGGTGCTAGAGTCTGATTTGCCTACTTTCTTGGACACTTATTAGCATAGTGCCCACTCTGCCCACAACTATAGCACGATCCCACAACACCAGAATTTTACACATTGTTGTTCCATTGTGGTGGCGATGGTGTAGAATGAGGAGTTTGGAAGTTAGGGCATTGAATCTGTCGCTGAAGAGTTTCCGATCAGCTGACCAGGACGGAAGACAAGTCCTTGCGATGAAGAGCCAACATAGAACCTCATGTTGCTTTCTTCAGTTCCAGTGCGCTGCATCTTCCTTTTACGCTCCATAATTCGCCTTCGGTTTTCAAGGACTAGAGCCCTGTCCACCAAGGCTTAAAAGTTTACAAAGTCATGAGCTTCAAGCGCATAGGCAAGACCATCATTTAGGCCACTGAGAAACCAGTCTCGCTTCTTTTTCATCGGTATCCATGCTATCAGGGCACTAACGGGATAACTGAGTGAAACGAGCAACATACTCGCTCACAGACATAGAGCCTTGCTTCAAGTCTTCGAATTCATTCTTCTTGAGCTTCATCAATCCGAGCGGCATGTGATGAGATCTGAAAGTGTTCTTGAACTCTGGCTAGTTGATGCTTTCTGGCTCTTTGTGGGCTTCGACATAAGCGTCTCACCAATCTGTAGCGGGTCCAACCAACTAATGTGCAGCAAACATAACTATCTCTCTCTTTCTCTCTCCGTTGTTGCACTGAACCACTTGCAGCTTCTTCTCAATGGTCTTTAGCCAATTATCTGCATCCATTGGTTTGATGGAGAGAGAGAATGTTGGAGACTTGGTTTGCTCGAATTCCTTGATTTTGTTACGCTACTCGGGCTATGGCGCTAGCTGATACCCATGAGCTTGCTGGATGTTGGCCTTGGTTTGTTGCATTGTCTGCAACATCTGAGCTTGCATTATCAAGACTTTCTCAAGTGTTCGTGGTGGAGGTGAATTGGTAGCATTATTGTCGTTGTTCTCATTTATGGCACAGTTGTGAGTGTTTGCCATCTGATGATCATGAAGAGATTTGAGACAGAGATAGAGATAAAGGATTCCCAACTATTTGCATCAAGGTATAACAATGATTGAGATTTTATTTAGATAACTAAGGTGAGGTTATAGACAAGGCGCATAAGCAACCTACAGCTCACACCGAACAAGCACAAGCAAAATATCAAACATCAAAACAAAGTGTTCTAGTGACTCTGACACTTATTACAGACTTAGGGTAGATTTCTAATGAGTGTGGGAGCTGGAGGGGGAGTAGTGGTTCACTGCTGGCTCATCATTTGTTCCTTGAGCTGTAGAGGTGGCTGACCAAGTGTACATGTCAGATGCATAGAGGTCACTGGCCTCACCAGTTACCATCCTCTGGTACCCTCTAATAGTCGCATCTAAATCTCTCAGCTGGTTGTGGAGAGACTGGATCTCTCGCTGAGCAACCTGCAGACGGATGCTCATCTCCATAGACACGTGCTAGTGATAAACCATATCAATCCTGGGAACATCAGCCTTGACCTCAGAAGTCTTGAACTTATCCTTCTTTATCTAAGGTAGAAGGTGGTAGATGGAGTACTTCACCTTGTCGTGATGTGTGCGGTTATAGGCGGTGATTGCTTGCCATGTAGTGTCAACTACAACATCATTGTAAGTGGCTCTGAAGGTTGGATCCATGTGTCTGCTAATCACATTATGCCCATTGAAGATCTCCACAACTGCTCTATACTATCCCTGCCATGGGTGTGAGACTCTCTTAATCCTGATGCCTGGAGTAGTGGTGATGTCGATGTGGCCTAGTAGACCCCGCAGTCTGCTAGTGCGGATCAATGCCTCATTTCTAGAGGTCTTAATCTCATTGGTGTCATGATACATCTTGTACTTCTCAGAGCTACTTAAAGGAGTGTAATCCTCATCATCCTCATTATCATTCTCGTCATCATGGTTCTTGTTGTCGTTGTTGATGTTGTCGGTGTTGTTGGCATTGTCATTGTTGTCATCATTCTGCTATAGCTGTTGATCTTCTGCCGTTGCTCCCTGAGTGTCCTGTCCCCTCAAACACCATGACCACAATCTCGAAGGGCTCCTCCTCCCGAGGAACGTACTGAGGAGAGTCATGTTGTGGATCCTAGTGAGGTGGCATGTCCCTTGGTGCCAACTTACCGACTGGCAGGCATCTAGTGCTCTTGTGGATTGTGCGGCGAGGACAAACCATCTAAAATTTGGAAATAAGAGAGAATAAGATAACAATTTAAATATGATCAACAAAACAAAGAGAAGGATGAAAGTAAAGCTTTGAAAATAGTTTTGTAAACTATGTGTCCTTAAGAATGTCCATTCTGTCGGTACCCTACAGACCGGGTACCCCCACGCACCCGACAGGGAAGGGCTCCAATGTCGCCACGTGTCCCACGGCTCTAGACCCGCCTCCCGGTGTGGGAGGGCTTTTGCGTCACCACGTGCCTCGTGCCACTGGGCCCACCACCCAACAGGGAAAGGCTCCAGTGTCACCATGTGTCCTGCCGCTCCAGACCTGCCTCTCGGTGTGGGAGGGCTCTGGCATCATCACGTGCCCCATGGAACTGGCCTGCCACCCGACAGGGAAGGGCTCCGGTATCATCATGTGTCATGTGGCTCCAGACCCGCCTCCCGGTGTGGGAGGACCCTGGCGTCACCACGTGCTCCGTGGCTCTCAACCTTCGAGGCATGCCTGTGCATTCCCAAGGCGCCTGACATCAGGCTCATCATGGCCTCACCAAGCACGTGGGGCAAGTAGCGCATTAAATGCGTACAAGACATTGACATAGAAGGACGACGACAGTATGGTGCAAACCAGCTGGTCATGTGCAACAGGTTGGCAACATTGTAGGGTGACTCGACTCTGCTATGCAACAAAGCCGCTATACTGCTGGGTGACCAGTCAACCAGGCATCATTCCGCTTATGCGTGCGATGTGGCAGAGTGACATGACATGGCATTCATTCTGTCATCAACATCTTCATTGGCTACTCCTAGCTAGGGTGCCCCTACAGTATAGGGATCCAATCACCCTGGGGCCACCTGTCGGGCCTTAGGTCACAGTGTAACCATTATTGCCTTGTGCTATAAAAGGCTGTGGTGGATGTTAGAATGCTCAGGATGAACCCAGGGCAAGCAAGAGCCAAGCTAATGCTTGAACAACATACTATAATACAACTCCCATTTTCCCGTGGACGTAGGGTATTACGCTCCGGTGGCTCGAGCCACTTAAATCTTTCGTCTCCACCGTGTTCCCCTATAGCTAACATCCGAGAGACCTATACCCTCTCCAACAAAAGAACCATAACAGGCTGTTCTTGTAGCAGTGTCGGTGGAAGTGTCGTAAAACCACTTCGACATTTGGCACGTCTGGAAGGGGCTCCGGTGTGAAGATATCGATCTCGTTGATAAGAGAAGATGGCAATCTGCTATCAAAAATGCATGGTACTGCCAAGCGCTCAAACACTACCAAGCATGGTTTGTGCATAGCAGAGAGCTCCTGGTGGACGATCTGGTGCTCCTGCAGGTGCTCACTCGAGATGATGCTAACAAGCTCTCCCCCAGCAGGGAGGGCCCCTTCTGAGTGACGCAAGTTTGCCGCCCTGGATGTGTCCGCTTGGCTATGGAGGTCGAAGAACCACTGCCTAATCCATGGAATATAGAGCACCTCCATAATTTTTATCCTTAGTACAGCCGCGAGACCGCCTTTTCTTGTATATGTACCGTAGTGCCTAGAAGCAGTGCTTAGAACATTCATGCTCTGACGGGACCCGCTCCCCCTATTGCCCAGAGCAAGCTACTGCCTTCCTGTATAGCCAGCCTTCTCCTATGAATGAGCAATATTATGAGAACTTTCTGTCTTGCCCTGTACGCTTTTCTTGTTCATAAAATTGTGCTTTATTTTTGTGTTTTCCCCTATCAACTTACCCCCCGTGTTGCTGGTTCAGTTTCTCATGACCTGTTATTGGATTATGTTGCACAATCCTATCATGGGTGGAACTTGCTTGAGGTACCTGCATTCTGTGGGGGGGCTTGTGATCTAACTTTTGTTTGGGGGTCCGCTCTACCAGGTGGCCGCACCTGGGAACAGCTGGTGCTAATGGGAGGTCCAAACTACACAGCCTGCTGGTCCAGTACCCTAAGCGTGTGTGCTTTGCCTTTCTGATGCTACAGGCTAAGTACTAGGGGTCCATACGGTGGACATCCCTAACCAATGGTTTAATTACCCACTAGACAGTATCACACTGAATTACCCAAGCTTCGCAATATGAACAAGGACTCTCATGCGTAGCAAAGACCGGGGGCCTGGGATAAGAACCCCACAGGGACAATTACAACTTTCCATGCTTTACTTTGCAGAAACTGATGAGTGTTTGGACACAGGGTGGGATTGAGACCCTGTCATCCTCAACCTCAGTGGTGGACACTGTCGGACCCACCGAAAGTGCCCCCTAGGGGCTCGCCATCGACATCATCTTCAACCTCAATGGTGGACACTACCAAACCTACCAGCAGTGCCCCCTAGGGGGCCCGCCATCGACGTCTTCTTCAACCTCGATGGTGGACGCTGCCAGACCTACCGATAGCGCCCCTAGGGAGCCCACCATCGACGTCGTTTTCAACCTCGGTGGTGGACACTGCTAGACTGGTCGGCAGCACCCCCTAGGGGGCCCGCCATCGACGTCGTCTTCAACCTCGATGGCAGACGCTACTGGATCCACCGATAGCGCCCCCTAGGGGCCCGCCATCGACGTCATCTTCAACGTCGGTGGTGGACGTTGTTAGAACTGTTGGCAACACCCCCTAGGGGACCGCCATCGACGTCTTCTTCAACCTCAGTGGTGGATGCTGCCAGACCTACCGGCAGTGCCCCTAGGGGGTCTGCCATCGATGTCTTCTTCAACCTCGGTGGTGGACGCTACTGGACCTAGTGACAGCACCCCCTAGGGGGCCTGACATTGACGTCTACTTCAACCACCATTGATGTCTTGCAACAAGTGGTAGCCGTTGCCAGTATCTACTGCCAACGCATCCCACGGGGCCACTGGTAAACTATCACTACTAGGCGTTCTACAAGCAAGGCATTTCACGAGGAAATTTTTTCGGATCCTTGTGATGCTAGGGTCTCAAAGAAGACAATCGTGAAGAAGATATCATCCAACATAACAAAAACAGAGTTTATTTACAAAACAAAAGTGTTGGTGCCACAAATAGAAGCGGGGACCCCTATGCGTCTTCAGGCTGGCGCTTGAACCGCTCAGCTAAAAGCTTCGTGGTTTCCCGGACACCGACCTGTGCAGCCTCCTAAACTTCCTCAATGGGTCCTTGGACCATCGACACTTGGGAAACCTGGGGATCTTGGCTGCGGAAGCACAACAGCATGTTCTCCACAAGATGCGGCCATCTGCCTCCAACCGGCTGGCGATGACATTTCGGCACCAGCAGAATCAAGCAGCGGGAGCTTAGCACTGACTTCTTGTGTCGGGACCCCAGACCGGAGGGGGCTGAAGCCAAAGGGCACAAGCGTGAACTCGGCCTGGCCCAGAAAGTCAGACACCGTGTACCCCAGTGCATAAGACTTAAGTCTAGTCCCACAACGCTAGACTCCGCACCTGGCAGGGAAGGGCTCTAGTGTCACCGCATGTCTCCACAGGTCCAAACTCACTCCCGGTGCCAGAGAGCTCTAGCATCGCCACGTGCTCCGTGGCACCGGGCATGCCACCCGATAAGGAAGGGCTTCGATGTCACCACGCGTCCTGCGGCTCCAGACCCACCACCCGGTGTGGGAAGGCTCTGGCATCACCATGTGCCCCATGCCACTGGGCTTGCCACCCCACAGGGAAGGGACCCGGTGTCGCCACATGTCCTGTGGCTCCAGACCCACCTCACAGTGTGGGAGGGCTCTGTCACTGCCACATTGTTCAATGGTTTCCCCTACTTTGTAGTGTACCTACTGAGATTTCACCAGAGGTGTCAGTCCAGATCACCAAGGGCCCCCTCTTGTGCCATCTGGTTCTCAGGAGAGTCCACTCCCTTACCTATTCATTGCCAACCAGGCAGATCCCAAGAGAGTCCACTCAATCCACACCACCGATTGGTACACCAAATTAGGTTCTACCACATACTATACCAAGTCGTACCCATATAGGCTGATGGTTGTACTACTTTTATGGATGGTCGCTCCATGAACCGGTCCTTAGATTTGGGTATGATGACTACCACAGGCTTCCGGAGTCAACTGGACATAGCCCCGAACTGTCAGAATCCACCGAACGCAGTTCCAAACCCCTCACCCCAAATCCCTATTCTTCACACTAACAAGGAACAGGGTGACAATAGATAAAAGGTAGAGAAACAACTACCTAAACATAGACCAGATCATGC
>VSTD030000527.1:0-15602 GCA_008808055.3 Sporobolus alterniflorus | reverse complement strand
GTGAATGACTTATATGGACTCGATCGCAGTTTCGCCCCCCGGCAAGATAAGCTACAGTACCGTACTGGTGTTATGAGAAATCAGGATCTACTCTTCACATTTTTTCTATGCTATTATTAATGTTAGAGGTGTGAACCCCATGCATATTCCTGTTGTATGGAACATTAGAGTTCCTCCTAAAATCTAGCTCTTTCTCTCGTTTTTGTCCCACAATAAGCTGACAAATGTTGATAATCTAAATAAGAAGGGGATGCATAAACCTGCTCAATGCTGTTTTTTGAGAAAAATGAAACCATTAACCACCTTTTTTCCAGTGTGTGGCAGCTAAGGTTGTATGGGGTTTGGTGAATGAATTTCTGCATATGGAGTTAGGTGATAGTTACGTTTGGGTTGCTTCCAAAGTATGGAGAAATGTTACCGTGTCAACATCATAACTTCTGCAACACTAAGGGGGTTTATGGTTGACTAGAAATGATCTTGTGTTTTAGAATCAGGTGTGGCTAGATGTGAAAACAGTCCTGAGAAGGATCCTAAGACAACAACATAATGAAAGCCATTCTTCAAGGAAGAGAAGATGGAGGAGATGAAGAGATGGCCATTTTTTTTGGTGGATCTGATCCTAGGGCTATTGAGGATAGAAAATGCATGAAGCTAATGAAGACTTACCTCCGGAATGTCGGATGATGGTGCTCTGATAAGAGGATGAACACAAAAGCTAAACATGGGATGCTTGTAATATCTTGTGTTGGTTGGTGTCTTTTAGGGTGCTTTCATTTCTTAAAACTGCTGTAAGCTTGAGACTGGTGGTCCTCTGGTAGCTCATATGCTGTCAAATGCTTTGTGAGAATGTTGTTCTGTCTCGTATAGGGACAGGGTGAATGCCTTTTATTTTTTAAAAAAGATTACCTAACAACACCCTTCACATCTGTATAAGTTACTGAGAAACTAAATTACCAAATTCAGAAGTAAGGTTCTGTTTGGCAAAGTTACAGCTGTTGATTCTCCTTGATTCTACTTCTGATTCTTCTGTGAAGTGATTCTGTGATTGAAAGTAATTCTGTTTAATTCTCTATGATAAAATTTTAGGATCAAAATAGAGAATCACTTCTCAGAATCAGAAGAAGCTACTTTTTTTAGCTATCAACTTCTTAGTTCATTTTAAAGAATCACTTCTCCTAATTATACAGTGTTTGATACAATACTAATTCTGGCTAAGAATCAAGAGCTGGAAGCTGTGACAAACAAAAACTAATTTTGTCCAATGTGGGCAGCACCTCGAAACTGAAATCGGATACGAAAACCAACCAAACAAGTCGGGGAACATGTTAGTAGCCTGCATCCACATTCGTAGTCGTAAGTAGCAAACCAAAAGGAATCACCATGGAAAGGGCGTGAGGTTGTTTGCTGCAGTCGTCGGATGCGGCGGCGGACAAGGCGATCCCGCTTTGAAGTACTTGACGAGGACAGGGAATGGAGAACAAGGGAGATGAATCAGACACGCCGGAGCACCGTGCAACGGCGGTGTGGAGTCATTGTCATCCGGGCCACCTGTATGCTTTGGAATCTCCACCCTGTAGGCATTGCGGCGGGCCATCGACCCTTGTGGATCATCCATAGGAGGGAGAAGGGCCTATCTGTAAATATTTAGAATTCTTTTTGCAAATCTTGATGCAACAATATTCATAAAACCCCCTATTTTGGATGGAGAATAATAGTCACGATCAAAATTATTGGGGCCTTATAAATTACTGAATCGACAGTTCACAAATACCCAGATCAACAGCATGGCAGCGGAGATTTTTTTGTTTATTGCCCATTAATATGAAAGCTTCTAGAGAATATTCTCGCTCATCAGTCCTTTGTCTTCTATTTCAAGCCTCTACATACCTTTTCTCTTTCAAACATATATTTTTCTAATTTAATTTAAGTTTAATTAAAATTAGCACTTGAACGGAACATTTTACCGTTCTATGCTCGCATTCGTCTACTCTGTGCGCGTTGCTTGGCTCGCCGCATGTCCAGCCGCTCGCACCCGTCTCTTCTGTGTGCATCGCATCGCATCGCTCGGATCGCTGCGCGGTCAGCTGTTCGTGCCTGCCTCTTCTATGTGCATCGTGTCGTGTGCTACTGCTACCACCCATTCGTGTTCGCTTCCTCTTCTTGCATCCGCTCGCTCTTGCCTCATTTGTCCATTTCGCGCCTCGTCGTGTCTTACCCTGTGTTTAGCCACTCTACTCGTCGCAGGGTTTTTGCTATCATCGCCTCCTAAAATGCTAACCGCATAAAGGGAAAGGGAATCAGGCGTTGAAAAGGAATAAAAGACAAGTACAAAATGGTCAGCACAAATGTTAATTTCAATTATTTTTTTTCTGAATTTCAATTAAAACTAAATTAAATAAAAAGTATGTTTAGAAGAAGAAAAAACATATTTATGAGCTCGAACCGGATTGAGGGGCGATAAACAGACGCTGCCGGCCAATAACCGAAAAATCTCATCGCAGCGCCGTGGATCAGACGACCTCTCCTGGGACCCTGAGGCACCTCACTCCCTCACACTCGGCCCTTCCACCTTCGCCAAATCTCTCCGCCGAGGCGCCGATCTGTGCGACGATCTTCTCAGCGCACTAGGTGAGCTTGAGCTTCCTCTTCCGGTTCCTAAGTTCTTGTAGTTGTAGATTCGTTAGCGTAATAAGATCGCGCCTAAAACGTTTCATAACATGAGTGCCGGCCGGTGCTTGATCCGTTGCTTGTTGGAGTTTGGAACATTTGTGGTGCTTGCTGCATGCTTGCATCCGAGAAGTTGTGGCATGACTTGGTTGAAGAGAGCCCGTCTTAGGCGCTGCTACAGTCATTCCTGTTTTGCAAACTGTAGATTTGGTCCCTGGGAAGAAGGATCCCTTGATCTGTAATTGTAGTTTTGGAGGGGGTTGCCGTTGTGCTGTTATAATTGACAGTGCTCGCGTAATTGCTAGTTCCTCCTTAGAGACTGTAGAACAGTGCTTATGATTACTACATATGCAAGTCCTGGGCTCCTGGCATCTGTGGAAGGAAAGGAACACTAGGGTCTTTGATCGAAAAGCTGGATTGGTGGTGGAAGTACGCTAACGCATAAAGCGTGATGTTGAGCTGTGGTGTAGGGCAGGAGCTCAAAAATTAGGTTGCATGTTTCAGGAGTAGTTCTATTAGTTGCCCGTTGTGTTTTTTGGCAGCCTAGGTGGCTTGTGCTGTAAAGGCTGACGCCTGCATTTTAAAGTTTTCTTTCCTTAATACAAAGATACACACCCTGCGTATTCGAGAAAAAAACTACCTATTCAAGTGGATACAATTCGAGTAATCTCTTTGCGTATTGCACCTATGTGATTGTAAAGTGGTGTATTTGCGGGGGTCTGACCTGATACAGCAATGTTGCCTTTGTTTCCCTATTAGGTTCCTCCCAGCATGGATATGCTACGCGGCGGAACTGGAAAGAGGGAAGTGGTTGTCAGTTATATGAATGCCCCTCTTCCATATGCCATTGAAGATGGTTTCGGAGGATGTTTCTTTGCAGATGACGATGATGACCTTGCCCAAGTTCTTCAAGATCAGGTTGGGTGCTGATACATGTTCCCTTTTTGAATTGGCTGAGCATATATTCCTCATCAGTATGCTCCTGCTATTATGTGAAGCCTGACCAAACATAGCCAAAATAATGCAGCCTTTTTGTGCCTTTTATTACTATATAAACTAGGCAGGATGAAATTCCTAGATAAAGAATATGTTTTCATGAAATTTGGAGAAATTTGAATTGCCTGCCTTTTGCTATGTGATGCGGATGGTCACTGTTCAGTGTTCACATGCTACACCTTTTACTTGATAACAAGTATCATGTTGTGCTGCGTGCAATCAAACAACTTTGTGTATGTTTTTGAACCTCTATTTTGAATATTTTAAAATGGTATCAGCAGGTTCATCTTGAAAAGCAGTTTCTTGGTATTACAATGTTTCTATGTTTCAGTGAACGAACCTTTTGTGCCCGGAGAGAGCATTTTGTATTGTAGCATTTGTTTCCAACCTGCTGTGTACGATTGATATCCTTTGACAAATATGGTAAAAATATTTATTTGGCTTGCCTGTTCATGCACGCTGTTCAGGAAATATTGTATCAACTAATTCAAGGAAATGATGAAAACGGGTCATCTAAAACACGTTCAACTCCCAGTTCGAGCTATGGTCATGATCAGATATCAAATGAATTAAAACGACCAGGAGATGCAAATTATGAGCTCCAACTAGCAGTCGATGAAGCTATAGCTAGAGAGTTGCAAGTAATGGAGGACCAGCTGGCCAACACTTCACTTAATGATAATAGTGGTTAGTTGTGTATTGGTATTCTTCTAACATAGGAGCAATACGTGTACTATGGCAAATGCTAATCGGTTTCCTCAAATTTCCTGTATAGGAAGAAGAAACCGAACAACTTCTCCAGCATCCAACAGTAGCAGTAGTTCATCTAGACTCCCTCAGCCTCAGGTATATTCTTCTGGCCACTAATTTTATCAATCAGTATGCACTTTCATTTATCTTACAAATGCCAATGCACAGGTAATAGTGGATGATGGCGTTGATCCAGATAATATGACTTATGAGGTGTGTTCCATGAATTCATTTTGTTTCCTTTTTATTTATTTTTGATACTCTTGCACCTGTGGCATGAGCCAGCTAAAGGCGGTGGCTTTTTCTTAGGATATTCTATTGTATTATGGATAGTGTTGTATAGGATTAAATGAATGAGCTTTTAATTTGGTAGTAGTGACTTGGATTTTTGCAGACTGTTTGCTACCATGCATTTCATAAGTTGAACTCTTCTTGTTTTCAGGAACTTCAACAGTTGGGGGAGGCCGTTGGAACTGAAAGCAAAGGGCTGTCTGAAAGCAGCATAGCACTCTTGCCGACTTCAACATACAAAAATGGGATATTCTCAAGAAAAGAAAAACATAATGAGTATGTGTTTGAGAAGTTTAGGAGATTAATCAAATATTATTTGCTTTATCAACAATTGATCTGCTAGTTTAATGTCTGGTTGCGCTGATCACCCGCAAAGTTTACCCTATGTGACACCTGCCTCATTTACTGCTAATCTAAGCTTATTTGAAAAATAATATTTTGTCATCTGTTTTTTGTATGATGTTGTGCTACCAGGTGCTGTTGCCTAGGATAACAATTTGCTACTATGGCTGTTTTTTTGTGTGTCAACATATGTAATTTCAATAGCAAACTACTTTAACACCCATTTGGTCTATATATTTATGCAGATGTGTGATCTGTTGTATGGCTTACAAGAACCGAGATAAACTGATTAAATTGCCGTGTGAACATCAATACCATCAAGCTTGTGTAGCTAAATGGTTGCAGATCAATAAGGTAATCTACCTGTTATTTAAATTTTTAAATATGTGCAGCGTGATTCGAGAGAAAAAAAATAAGTGCAGCATGCTACTTGATGAGAAAACTGTTTACATCATGATACTAGCTTCCATATTTCCAGGAACTTTTGTAGTGACTATGACAGTGATCCGATTACTTGAGCTGATATTTATTCAGGTAGACATCAGCCGACTGTAGGTTCCTTGTATAAAAAACTTGCGCTGAGATCATTCGTTGTCAGCATCTATCATAAATGAAAGATAACTTGCCTTTGTAGCTTGTGATTCATTTATGTTGTCCATAAAGTTTGCTTGCCGAGTGTAGTTTATCTCGAGCATAGCCCAAGAATGTGAAAATTGAGCTAGAAATCTTAACAAAATACATTCCCTATGAAGTGCTCATTTAGTATATTTCTTGTTTTCAATTTAGCATTGAAAGGGCCATTTTCAGGCAACAGAGGCCTTTTACGGTCCAAAATAATGGCCAGTATTTTCTATTTTATAAAAAACTGGCCAATATTTTGATCAGGCGATGTAGATTTGTTCTCTTCTACTCACCAGTACTAGCCAATATTTTGTGAGGCTAAGGGTAGTACCGGAAAAAATAGAGTTGTAGAATAATAATTAATTCTGTTTTCATATAGCCACATTAGTAATCCCTAATGTCATTAATTTAGTGCATAATTTGTTCATTGTTCCTTCGTAGGGTTGAGAGAATACTTCAATTCTTGTTAATTCGTTAATTAATACTTCAATTCCAAAATTGCCCCTCAAATAATGGCACGTAGTTTTAAGAGAATACTGGCCATTATTTTGGACCGGAAAAGAGCTACAAGCAAAAATGGTTTTGCACCTGCATCTACAAATTTACGATCCTGATCATCATTTTATACTTCTGCCTATGTGGTCTCTGCTAAGCCTTGGTGGCATGCATTACCCTGCAGGTATGTCCTGTTTGCAATAAGGAGGTTTTTGGCTCATAACACTGCAGATTCATGTTGGTCAGCCACAGTCACTAGCATCATAAGGTGTTTTATCAGCAGCTAAAAAGCAAACTGTCTTTCTTAATGATCTCAAGTTTTTTAGGCTCACTGATGTCTCTTCAGAAAGGAAAAAATATCGTTGCTCCTGTTGTAGGCTTGGTGCTGGATTATGTACTTATACTAGAAATTTGTCTCAGTATCTTTGGTCTGCCTGATTCAGCCGTTGCGAACTTCCACAGAACCAACATCGATTTTGAAACTTGAGACATTGCTTGTGACCGTTGAATTATCTAATTCCCGGGTTCTGACTCGTGATTTCCTCGGTCAACCATATTGGGAATTGGATTGCGTGGTTTCCGCAGAAATGTGTCTTCTTTTTCCGATTGGTCTGTTCTGCGAGACATCGGATGGGTTCATTTTAGGATCATGAGTCAAAGTTCAAACTTCTGCTGGGTCACTTTGATATTAGATGATGGCTTCAGAATACAGAAAAGCAGCCGATGGCGTGGGACAAACCCGCGAGTTTCTACGCTACCAAACAAGTCGAAGGTCGTACAATAAAATGTACAGGCAAGCGTGGCGTGCAAAAGGCAGACGTAGAAACTGGCCACGAAACTGCACCGGTCAAGGTCCATCTGAGAAAACGATTTCATGCACGCAAGTGACGCAACAGCAGCCACCTTAAAATACTGCTAGAGTCCGGAGTGAAGCCATAATTGGCGGCGCCAGACTGCCGGTTATGACCGGACAACCAGATTGGCTTTGATTGGTTAGCTTCTTGATCTGATCCTTTTGCCAATGCAGTCAATTGGCCGCGCTTGTAAGTCTCACTTTTGGAACTGTGACCAACAAGATCTTGTGAAATTTATGTTCCTGCGAATTTTATCATAGCGTCCCTTAGCACGTTAGTCGAAAACAGCAGCAACATGAAACTTGTTAAAAAATGATACAAAAAACAGAGACGCCGGGCAGAGGAGTGGATAGGGGCGCCACGGAGGACTGGGCCCTACCTGCTGACACGGAACAAAGCCCACGGGCCCATATGGCTTTTGTATTGGCCCGGAGGTTAAGGCTGTCTGGTCCCACATAAGTAGAGGCCAGCCTGTGGGGCTGCGGCTGTTAATCATTGACGTGACACTATCCGTGGCGAAATCAGAGAAAGAGAAGGCTACTGTGGCCTCTCTGTCTGTCAATGGTACACCTGTATTCTTATACAGAAAAGCTATTTATTTAGAAATCAGAAAATGTAGAATGTGGGAGGAAAAATGGAAATATAAATCAAGAATAGAATGGGGAAACTCGTCATCCAAAGAGAATAGAATATGGAGAGAAGCCTGCACCAGACATCGGGACAGCAATCAGTCCACGACCTCACGCGTGTGTGTGGCTTGCAGCGTTATCAGATTCCATGGCGGTCAGGCGATGACGTGGTATGGCGATAACTGATCGTCTCGTCGTAATCCAGTAGAGAACAGCCAGTTTTCTTCCCCTCTTGCATTTTGTCATTTGGGATGGCAGATGCACCCGACGTGGATACTTTCTGATCCACGGTTGCTTTCAGTAATGGTCCAGATAGAGCTAGCGACATTCAACCCTTGGGAACTACCGTGTGAGGGCTGAATTCACAGAATAAAGCTGCACTTGTAATGGACAAAGGGAGTACTTTAATTCACGATGTTGCTTAGCGAGAAAAAAGATAAAAACAAAGGGAATAAGTGACTAATTCCCTCCGTTCCAGAGTAAGTTTCACTTTAGATTTGTTAAAAATCAATCTGTCTTAAATTTGACTACTCTAGTAGAAAAGGTATTGATCTTTATGTGATTAAACTAATATATTTGGATTCATCATAAAATTAATTATATAACATACTTATTTCATATTGCGGATATTGGTAATTTTATCTACAAAATTAGTAAGATTTCGCTTACATTAATATTGACAAACTCCAAAAAAGGTGACTGAAGATATGAATACTAATCTAGACAGACCTTTCTCAAAGGAAGAAGTGGAAAGAGCTTCCTTTGCAATGAAACCAAACAAGTCTCCTGGGGTTGATGGTTTTACAGTTGATTTTTTTTCTCCAAAAACATTGGGATTTGGTTAAGCATCAAGTGTCAAAAGTTATGCTCGGTTTTATGAATGGGGGAGAGATGTCAGAGGAGGTGAATAAGACACTCCTGGTCCTGATTCCGAAGGTCTCAAACCCACAAGATCTGAGCCACTTAAGACCTATATCTCTATGCAATGTGCTTTATATTTTTTCTTCCAAAGCTATGGCTTTACAGTTAAGGGGTTGCCTAAAGGATATTATCTCAGAAGAGCAGAGTGCTTTTGTTCCTGGATGCCTTATTACAGATAATGTGTTGATCTCTTATGAATGTATTCATTCATTATATCCGAAAAAAGAAAGGTACGAAAGGAGCTCGTGCCATCAAATTAGACATGGCAAAAGCTTATGACAGAGTAGAATGGGAATA
Organism: Sporobolus alterniflorus; assembly: GCA_008808055.3. Classification (NCBI taxonomy): domain Eukaryota; kingdom Viridiplantae; phylum Streptophyta; class Magnoliopsida; order Poales; family Poaceae; genus Sporobolus; species Sporobolus alterniflorus. Next base: position 6,739 of record VSTD030000527.1, on the reverse strand, counting down.
TCTATATGTCATAATGAGATCGCTAGGTTTCTCAAAGAATTGGATGTTATTGATTATGAAATGTGTTTCGTCAGTAAGCTTCTCAGTTCGTGTTAATGGAGTTTTTTTCCGACACTTCAAGCCCATGAGAGGAATCTGACAGGGTGACCTAATATCACCTTTTTTATTTTTGTTATGTGCTGAGGGCTTAATGGCTATGCTGAAGAATAGTGGACCGAACTATATAGCCCCGGGACTAAGAGTAAGTCGCCACACTCCTTGGATATCTCATTTGTTGTTTGCGGATGACTGTTTGATATTCTCAGAAGTTTTTGATAACCATGTGCATCCTCTTGCAAACATCCTTGAGGAGTATAATCAAGCATCGGGGCAACTGGTCAACAAACAGAAATCTGTTATTTTCTTTAGCAGCAACACTCCTGATGTAATGAAGGAAAATGTTCACTCTATTCTAGATATACAGAGGGAGGCATTTGGTGAAATATATTTGGGACTCCCAACAGCAATAGGCAAGTCCAAAATGGAGTAAATGATTATGTTGGTGATCGGATTAGAAACCCTGTTAATGGTTGGGGAGAGAAGCAATTAAGTTGTGCAGCAAGAGAAGTGCTTCTTAAATCAGTGGCACAAGCGATTCCTACTTACACCATGAGTTGCTTGAAGCTGCCATCCAAACTTTGTCAGAGAATCACCTCCTATATCTCGAATTATTGGTGGCGCAACTCTCTCGAGAACCATAAAATTCATTGGCTAAATTGGTTTGATTTGACTAAAACAAAAAGTGATGCAGGTATGGGATTTAGAGAGCTCAAACTCTTCAATCAAGATTTACTGGGTAAGCAAGGATGGAGGCTGTTAGCGAATCCAGGCTCACTTTTGTAGTAGAGTGCTAAAAGGTAAATAATTTCTGAATTTATATTTCTTGTTGGCAACAAGGAAGAAGCGCGGTACGGCGACTTGGAGAGCTATCCTTTATGGGAGACATCCTACAAAGAGGCCTAATTAAAAGGGTAGGAATAAGTTCTTCTATTGATGTTTGGAACGACAATTGGATCTCATCAAATATTTCTATGAAATCTATTGTAAGATTGAATACAACTTAAGCTACAAGGGTACCAAATCTGATTACAGGAGACAATAGACAGTGGAATGGTGAAATCTTAAAAGAAAACTTTGGCCAGATGGATGTGGAGGCAATTATGAAAAATTCTTTGAGTCGACATATTACAGAAGATACTCACGCGTGGGCTTATGAACGCAATGGGTATTACTAAGTCCGATTGGCTGATAGATTGTTAAAGGATGCTCAGGTAACAATTCCATATTACAGTAATAGAAAGAGGAGTCTTGCTATGGTGTGCACAATTAATGTGAGTCGTTCATTTGTCTAGATCTAGTGGTTAAAAACAGGGAGGTACCTATTGAGAGGTACTTTAAGTGGTGGACTAGTACCAAATTAGTGTGAGTCAGTTATCAAAATTATTAATTTATTAATAACATAATAAAATGAAAGTCCAGGGATATGCTGTAAACATTTGTGGAAAATGAAAGTGCCACCAAAGGTGCGAGTATTTTTGGGGAGAGTCATTAATAATTTACTGCCGGTCAGAAGGGTGCTGAAGCATCGTTACATATCCAAAGAAAGTCACTACTCCGACTGTGGTCATCCGAATGAGTTAATATTCCATATGATGTTTGAATGTACTATGCAAGAGTGTTTTAGGAATGCATTAAAGATATTGTGCCATTGAAACCACCTAAATTACACTCGGATACATGGGCAAAGGACCTGTCGGTGTGTAATTTTTGCAATGAAGAGGATGCTACTCTTATAGTTTGTTGTTGCTGGTCTCTTTGGACAAGAAGAAATAGCAGCAATCATGGCAATGCAAGGTGGAACCCAAATGCAGTAGCCAAATTTGTTACGAAAATGGTGGAAGATGTCCTGAACATACATGAGAAGGAAGCAAGGCAGATGAGAGTGGTACACGCCTGGAAAACACCACCTCACATTTTTCTGAAACTTAACGTTGATGGGGCTTTTAATGAAACCTTATCAAGAGGAGGGACAAGAGCTATAATCAGGGATGCTCAAGGTAAGATGGTATGAGCTCAAGCATGTTGGTACGATCAGCTGGATGATGCAATGATGGGAGACGATTTGGTAATTAGAGATATTCTAGAATTGGTAAAAGATGTCGGATATCGCAAGATTTGTGTGGAATCTACCCACATATCAGTGGTGAAATCGATGAATGCATTGGGAGGATTTAGATCGCAGTTGGCAAACATTTGGCATGATGTCCAGAAACTTAGAAGGAGTTTGTCATTTATCGCTAGACTTTGTAAACCGGGAAGCGAATGTGGCAGCACATTGTTGCGATAAATTTGCGAACCAGATGTTGTGTGGGTGAGTTGTACCCGAGCTTCTTGCTGGATGTAATAGCTAGGGATTATATCCAAAATGAATGAAGGTAAGCTCACTTTCCCTAAAAAAATATCTGCAGTGGGTTCTCCACGATATTTTCGCCACCAGCTACAAATAATGCAGTCGATAGCTCGATCTAAATGGAAGCGAGGTACCCGCACTGTCAGGCTGACCCCAGCGGCATCCGGAACCCCATCCCCAATTTGCAGGAGCCCGAGCGAGATGCGAGCACCAATGCGGGAGCTGAATTCAGCAGCTTCCCCAGCTGGAGCCCCAAATCGACGAAGGTGATGAGAAGACGGCCGGTCGAGTTCCAGTGCACCATGCGCCGCCGCCGCCGTCGAGCTCCGTGCCACCGCGCCGCCTAGCCCCGCCTGGCCACCGCCCCAGCCCTGCCCGAGCTCTAGTCGATGCGAATGGGATGGGGGAAGGCCCCCCCCCCCCATTTGCGGATAGGAGCAGCTACGGGGGAGCTGCTGGCGCAGCCTCAGCACATCAAACCAACAGAAACCGATTTCGTGGTTCCACCTAACCTGTCTTTGTATCCCAAGCTCCCAGGCGCCTCCGAGATCCCGTTGTTGCAAACCTGTCCATTGTTTAGCCAAAAAAAAAAGAAGCGGAAACGGCGTGGCCATGATTATGATTAGCCTACCATATGGGGTGGGGGCGGAACGAATCACTCCAAGTGCAATCATAATCCATTCGTATCATCCTCGTCATCAGACACTTAACAGTGTACAAATATCCACTTCTGTTTTCCTGTACTACTACGATACTAGACAACCTGAAAAGCGAGTTACTTTTTATAGGGCCACCTGGTCCGCCCGCGCCTGGTACCAGTTCTCTACAAGCCTCTCTGTTCCATCTGTATTGATCGAAGGCTCTTCCGTGCAAGTCAGATGATTTGGTGAGGCGTTGCAGGCTAATACGGAGAAACATTCCAAGTCGCTGCTCGGATGGGGGCGGGGCCGTCGAGCGTGATGGCCCCGGAGGGGTGCGGCCGGGGATGGGCGCAGACGTCGCTGGGCGACATGCCGGAGAGCTGTGTGGCGGCGGTGCTGCTCTACCTCGACCCGCCGGAGATCTGCCACGTCGCACGCCTCAACCGTGCGTTCCGCGGCGCGGCCTCCGCCGACTACGTCTGGCTCGCCAAGCTTCCCGCCAACTACCGCTACCTCGCCGCACTGGCTGCCGCGGCCGACGACGACCGCGGCTGCGACAACGCAGCTGAGGGCAATGGCAGGTGCTGCTCCTCTGCGGCGATCAAGAAATACATATACGCGCGCTTGTGCCGGGCCACCCCGCTCGACGGTGGCACCAAGGTAGGTTGATGTTTTCCTCTCTACGATTCCACCTAAGTACCTAACAGGACGACTCTTGTTAGAATCAGGTTTCTCTTGCAATAAAGCTAATTATACTGCTTGTCTTATGTCTTTGATTAGTTCATTTTAGTTACAGGAATGGGATAATAAAAGAATATTATTTGCGTGCTTAAGTTAAGAGAACGCTTTGGGAGATCTGGCTTTGATTTTGTGAGCAGGAACTTTTTGTTGTTGAGTTAGGTTGTTTGTCACTTTTATATGGGTCTTTAAAATGAAATTACTTGATTGTATCGAGTATCTCGAGCAATTAGAAGTTTCATAATTGGGATCATTGGTGGACGGCGGTATAGGAAACAGCCAAATAACTCTGTTTGTCCTTTCATGTTTGATGCTTTCAATGATGTTTGCTCTTGCCTCTCACCTTTTGTTGCAACAATCTTAGCAAGAAGAGTTGTTTGCGTAGGAGTTCTGGATTGAGAAGAACAACGGAGGCCTTTGCCTGTCCGTCTCCTCAAAGGCAATGGCGATCACAGGTATAGATGACCGGAGGTACTGGAGTCATCTACCCACAGGAGAATCAAGGCACCTCCTCCTCTTCATCCCCCCCTTTTCTTTTATGGATTGTGTGTTCGTTAGGAAAACATGATCTAGTTCCATATGAAGTCGTAAATTGTAGAGCCTACCATCATGGTACGAAGCACATATCACCTAAGCCCCAAGTAAGGCAATCAAGTGGACAGCTTATCCCCATTCTGATATTTTCTTCAGCGTAATTGAAAAGCATGTACGTGTACATAGCTTATATCCATTTGTCTCCACCCTGAATATAGGCGCTTATGTGATCTGATTTCTTGCGCATACATAATCTGTCGATTGATTACATTTTTGTCCTGTTCTTTTCATGTACTCGATAAGCACACCATTGCATTTTCAATTGTTGTCATCTAGCCTTAACAACTGAAAGTTTTTTTGTTTATGTGAATGCAATTCAGAGCATTTTAATATGGGAACTTGGATTAAAATCCTTAAGATTTAGTTCAGAATTAACTGAATCCCAAAATATTGCTGGCAGTTCTCCTCATCAGAACATCAGCATGATCACAATGATAGTTTTGCTCATACAGTTCTGTCAGACATCTTTAGCAAAGGAAAATCCACTGTGTGTGATGTCGTATTGATACTTTGTCCAATTTTTATTTATTTGTATGCTCTCTACCATTTTCAAGTACATCTATGGGTGGATAATAGATGACTAAGTTGCTATAGTTTTCATTGCAGATTTCACAACGTTGCCTATCTTCAGCAAATTTGGTGGCTTGAGGTGGCTGGCGAGATTGATTTTTGCTTTCCGGCTGGTTCGTACAGCCTTTTCTTTCGCCTCCACTTGGGTCGACCACACAAGAGGACAGGCCGCCGGGTCTCGAGCTCTGAGCTCATTCATGGTTGGGACATCAAACCGACACGGTTCCATCTGTCAACTTCAGATGACCAGCATGCTAAATCTGAGCACTATCTAGATGACCCAGGGCACTGGATCCTTTACCCTGTCGGAGACTTTGTCATATCAAGTTCAGATAAGATGACCAAACTCAAGTTCTCTATGATGCAGATAGACTGCACACATATAAAAGGCGGCCTATGTGTTGACTCTGTTTTTATATGCCCCAAAGATTACCAACACGAGAAGGATCGCATATTCTCCAAGTAAAATTTGCAAAGCCACTGCATCATGCTTGAATGGGCTGTATATCCCTTCCTTTTCTTTTCTCCCTTTTTTCTTATATCCATTTTTGTCCTAAAGCTTAATGTGCATATTCTTTTGTCGAGAGTTTTGCATGAACATAAAACCTTGCGTTTTAGTAAAAATAGGTAGCCATGTATGGAAGATTTAGTGCAGGTATTGTGTTGCATTGGAGCCTTTAGCACTTTTTGTAGAATGTGCCATTCCGATTTCTGTTCACTAGGATAGTGATGTTTAGGTACATAATGTTTTGTTGGATCTTCTGTCAGTGAGTTTTGTACAGTTACCCCAACACCTATTTTTTGGGCTCCTATATACTGGTGAAATCTTGTATTCAAACAGATTGAGATTTGAGAAGTCTGGTATAAGATTCTCTTGCTTTACTAGTGGAGTTTTTTTTAAAAAAAATGCGACTTTTTTTTTAAAGGCCGAGGCCAAAGCTCCTGGACGCCGCGACCCTCTCGATTGTAAAAGCCCAGCTTGTTATTCTTGGTTTCGGACTGGGCCTCCACCATAGGCCTATTCTCCTTTGAGTTTGCTGTTCTCTAAGGGGCGAAATTTCAAAAATATACGAATTTTAAAAACAAAAATAAAAAATATACTTCTCTTTACATCCTTAAATATCTGTTGTTTTAATTTTTTTACGTCAACTTTGACCATTCGTCTTATTAAAAAATTTAAAGTTATAATAAATAAATATATACTTAAACTATATTATGTAATAAATCATATTATAATTAAAATACACAATAATTATAAATTTTATTTTGAATAAGATAAGTAGTCAAAATTGATGTAAAAAAATAAATGATAAATATTTGGAGACGTAGGGATGATGTTTTCTAGGAACTTTTGCTTGCATTGTATTATTTGGTCTAAGTAATAGAACTGATAACATTTGAGATTATGCATGATTATACACGAAAGATCTCTTTTTGCTCTCTCTTTAGCCCTATGTCTCTTATCTCTAGGGGGCCTTCCTCCACTAGCAGATTTCTTCAGAAAACTCTATCTATTCTAGTGTGGATGGCAAGCAGGCCTATATTTCTTGGTTTCAATAGGACTCCTTATGAGCGTTCTTTCTATCTACTATTATCTAAAAATAATCAAGTTATTAATGACGGGACCAAACCAAGAAATAATCCCTTATGTGCGAAATTATAGAAGATCCCTTTAAGATCAAACAATTCCATCAAATTGAGTATGCCTGTATGTGTGATAGCATCTACTATACCAGGAATATCAATG
>VSTD030000526.1:0-15615 GCA_008808055.3 Sporobolus alterniflorus | reverse complement strand
AACCAGTTGGATAAATACAGGCGCCATTGTCTTTGGAGAGGGGGAGACCTAAATGCCAAAAGGCCACCACTAGCTGCTTGGAAGATGGTTACTAAATCAAAAGCCAATGTTGATCTTGGTGTACTTAATCTCAGATTACAAAAGGAAGTGTTACTAATGAAAAATCTTCATAAGTTCCTTAACAAGGAAGACCTTTCATGGGTCAAGCTCATATGGTGCACTCACTATAGCAATGGAAAACTGCCAGGCCATGAAAAAAAAGAACCTTTTGGTGGCGAAGTATGCTGAAACTATTGGATTCATATAAGGGTATAGCTCAAGTAGAGGCAGGTATGGGTGATACAATCATCTTTTGGCTAGATCTTTGGAATGGGAGAGTTCTACAACAAGTATACCCACAGCTGCATTCCTTTGCCATAAATAATAAAATCTCATTAGCATCAGTTATGCAACAAGACAGACTATAGAATATCTTTTATTTGCCTTTATCTGAAGTTGCATATGTGCAATACTGTGAGCTTGAGATTATTGTTCAGTCATTAGACATAACAGAGGAAAATGATTCGTGGAAAAAATACATGGGGTAGTGCAAAATACTCATTGGTGAAGGCCTATAAACAAATCTCAGGCTCACAACAAACACATCCAGTGTACAGGTGGTTATGGGCTTCATCATGTCAACTGAAGCATAAAGTTTTCTTTTGGTTGCTTCTCAAAAATAGATTAAACACAAGGAACTTTCTCAGAAGAAAAAAATAGGTTTTGGATTCCAATGATTGTGAGCTTTGCTTGCTATTCAAGGAGGAGAAACTCATGCACCTTTTCTTTAAATGTCCATTTGCCAAAAACTGTAGGAGGAGGATTGGAGTCACCCCACCAACATGGTTGAAACCAGATAGAGTAGCTAGACATATAAAAAGATCACTCAAAGTGTCATTTGCAATGGACATCATCATCATAATGTGTTGAAGCATATGGACTGAAAGGAACACCTGGATTTTTAATCAAGAAGACTCATAAGTTACGCATTGTGTGGCAACTTTTAAAAGAGAATTTGACCTTGTTATTCAACGGTCAAAAAAGAAATGGTCATCAGAGATGAAATCATGGAGCAGTGGAATATAAGACCTCGGTTTCTTTCTTTTATTTTTCTCTGTTCTGTTATTTTTATGTGTATACATTATGTATCCTTTTTTGAAAATTTAATAAAAAATCAGTAGGAGCCTGGCTCCTCCTGTTTTGATAAAAAAAACACGCACAGCAATAGAACACTGATAATTCTCAAACCCAACGATGAATTGGATTCCACACAAGCAGTAGCAATTCGAGGATACAAGTTCCAGCAATTGGGGAGGAGAAGAGAAGCAGAGGTGGGGAATAGAATCGGAACTGAAATTCTGTTACAAGCTGCCCGGCAACGATAGCGTTTCGCACCTAAGTATTTCTCAGCTTGCAGGCCACCTGGGCCACCTTCTGGTCCACCTTGGCCCAATCGAAAATCTCCAACTTCTAATTCCCGCGCTGCTGGCACTCTGCACGGTGGTGACTGGCAGGCACGTTACCTACTTTGAAGGCCACAACCGGACGGTTCCAATCCCAACGTGTCACGAAACGCAGCCACCGGTGGAGTCTCCAAAACCTTTTGGTTCATCACGTCACGTGTCTACACCGCTCCAGGCACTTTGAACTCCAGCAGTATAGGAACACGCCATGGAAACTTTCGGCGTCACGATCGAATTCAGATTGGTTCCTTCGCGGGCCAGTTTCCTGCTGGGACGCCCGGTCTTTCTTGGTGTGTAGGCATGTTCTTGGATCCAATCGAATTCAGACTGAAACACCAGCAATTCAGCACACTGCTGCTGAAACATGAACGTGTGCAGGCATGCAGCAAGCGCTAGCCGTACCGTCAAGACTAAAGCCTGGTCCAAAATGCAACGGATTCTGTGAGATAAAGACGTGGTGCTATGCGAGAAGTTTCTCTGTGAATCCCGTGAACACAGTGAAAAGCGTAGAGCGTAATTGTTGCGTTTGTGAGAGTGAGATGGACAGATCTCGCATGACAAGCGACAGACACACTTCGCCGCAGGCCATGTGAGGCTGCCACCATGTTGCTGGGATGTAGGCGCCTCTCATCACATGGGTTCAGACAGCTTAATGAATGAGTAGATGAAGGTACGTAATGCCTTTTCCCTTCTCTCAAGTCACCATCATGCTGGCCCAAAAAGAAACACAAGCGAGCACAGAAGCGCGCGCTTAATTATTGCCCGGCCACTCTTAGATCCTTCAATCAGCCCTGTTCGGTTACAAGACGAGCAGTCGAAATGCAACGCCGGGTTCTGTTCGTGTAGATCGGAGCTTGAACCGTTTTCGAGTGAAATGGAATGGAACTCGACAGAATTTGTTACCGAGGGGGTCCCATCGATCGAGCTATTAGGATGTCAGTGATAGTATCACTCAGCACAGCACTTGCGGTCAGAACTCGATCGGAGACAATGCAAGGGATTCAGAGATGTCGAGAGGGCAGGCACGCAGTCGCCCCCCCTGTCGCCAAATCAGATTTGTACTAGCTGCCAATTACTCTGCACAGTGGTGGTGTTCTGTAGCGATATAGTAGTAGTAGAGGGTCGAGGGAGATCAGTGGGACGGAATCTACAGAGAGAGGCGAGAGTTGAGTGCGTGCCGACAGATAGTCCACTGACAGCCGAGGTGTGGTTACTCCAACGTATGTTTAGTACCACCATGATGATGCCCCTATGGTATTCCGTACCCGTAGCTGTTCTCGACGATGAGGTAACTCTCACACACAGCCCACACATCAATCTGTGTGCTAGATTATGCGTTGTGCTTGCTCCACGCAGTTGGGTCTCCAAGAACACCAGAGACCGGGGTTTTTTTTGGGGGGGATGATTTCATGCAGTAACAAGGTGATATCTCAGAGGCAAAGATTGTTTAGTTAGTGCTAAGTAGATATACGACGTCCTAGCAAGCAGGGGGAAATTACTAGTATAGACATGTACGTACTGTAACTTGGTGCTGGCGCCTGCCTTGGAATTCAGAGCATTTTTTACAGATAACCTATGGCGAGCTAGAGCCAGACCAAAACTGTGGCGTGGCCTGGCCACGTTCAGACTTCAGACTAGGATTTCAAGGTTGCTTCAGCGCCCATGTTGTCTGGGTCCTCGCTCGTAGCCGTTGCCTGCATTGGAGACGAGGTCCGGAGCCAAAAGTAACTCACATGACTCGCTTTGGTTAGTACGTATCTCGAGGCCTTCGTGATTACTACACTTGGCGTTTTTTACTACTGGGTTTTACTACGTACTAAGGTTTCACTGTACTACTACTGACCGACGGAAACATAACTCTGAATGTCTCGTTTCCGAACTTTTCTAGTCGTGGCCAGGCAACTCTGAATGTCCAATTTCTTAAACGCTCGCACAGTCACAGATTCATGTACTGCGCATGCAGAGTTTTAGGCAAATTCAGTAAACTTTTCTTGTGCTTTTATATGATGACTTCTTTACGCTTACACACAATCAATTCTTTATTTCAGACATTAAAGAAAAGGATGATAAAATGGAAGGTTTAGACATGCATTATATTATCCTCGTCAACCACGGGAATCCGGCCTCGATTACGTACCCGTATCCAGTTGCAGGTTTGAACGCCATATACTACTCACACTCTCGCTTATTCAGTTTGTCTTGCTAGTTCTTCAACCACACAGCATTTAGGTCAGATTACATCACTCGGTCCCGGTTACCAAGGCCTCCCAAACCACTTCACACTATTCCAATGCTTCAATCACTAATTACCCAACCAACCACTGCTCGGTGCTGTTTCCTATGAGGAAAAAGAACATAATCTATGCGACGTAGACCAGTCCTGCAGCAGCCATGGATCGGATGGACCACCACTAACATATACTGTACTGTACTCCACACCGAGCGGCTGCATGCATCCGATCTACACGCTAGTGTGGGGCCAGAGACAAGTGCACGAGAAATATAATCTTGTTGCTGTGCAGAGAGAGCAGGAATTATTGTTGTTGCCTATATGCTTATCGCCATGCCTGGACATCGTGAGCATTGTCTCCAGGCCAAGCGAGCGAGCAGGCACACGCAGATTGCAGGAGAGCAGCATGCAGCTAGCCCCATGTGAAGTGTGGGGAGCCCCGAGCACTGCACACATGTCTGCTGCTGCGTGATAGAACACGGTCGTGCCTGGATGAAAAGCACTGGGCGTCTATGTACGTAAACAGCGTCTAATCCCCCAACCAAAACTGTCGAAAGATCGTAATTTGGGTTTCCCTTCTCCGAGGACGCATGAACGAATTAAACATGCATGTCGATGAAGAACGACGTTGTTGGTGATTCTGTCCACCCAGTTCGCGTTTCAGATGAGACGGCCGTGTATTAGACCGTGTGTGGCGGTTCCGGCGGTACAGTACTAATTTGCGCGAACCGTATGACCCAAGGTGATCATGTGTTCATGCAACCATAACAGGATTAACCTAGTTGAGGACCCACTGCAACATTGCGGTACAATTGCTACTACCGTTGCATCAACAATGGCAGGCCAGTGTCCTCTCAATAACTATACATGGGCCTTAACATCAAGGAACTGTTAATGGAAGACACATGTACTAACACAGACCCCAATCAGGAGCAGAGCATCTTCAGCAATCTGCAGGTACAGGTTTTTATGTCACCTGTAACTGTGCGGATCTCTCAACAAGTGTTCATGGCTGCCGACTGCTCCAACGCGTGTGCGAGCCCGGCTTAAAAAATCAGCACAGTACCAGTTTTCGATTTCATAAAAAAAATGAAAACCGTTTTTCTACGGCACACACAATGGAGGTACGGTGAAACCGGATAGTATTGGTTTTCTCGGTTTTCATTTTTCTACGGTACCAGTTTTTTCGGTTTCGTGAAAGCCAAGTCCGTTTCTACCGATTTTTTGGATGTTCATCCAGTACTACAAGAACAACAGCAAAAATAGGTACTGCCACTGTGCACGCTCTAGATGTTCATCCACTAGCCACTGATGGCTGGCATGGATGAGGCCTTCCCCTTCACGTTACCCGATTCCTATGACACCCTAATCACTTGAGCTGAAGCTGGGTTGCGAGCGCCTCTGACATGGCATATGACCATTGCATAGTGCGTGTGGGGCCCTTGCAGAGAGACGAGTGACGTCATCATGGGCTCTCTGAATCTCTCTGAAACTTGAATATGGCACTAGCAGTGTACAGTAGTGTGTTTCTTTTGTCTGCTTCCTATTGGACATCATCACAGCAGCAAGCTAGGAGCAGAATGTGGTGGCCCTACACCAGAGGCTTTTGGTGCATACTAACAAATTTTGTTGTGGGGGAAGCGTGATTTCTTAATCGTTAACTAGATGCCCATCCTGCTGGTAGTAGAGCAAAATATTGAAATGCCAGGATGGAATACAGATCGAGGAGTGTCAAGGACGCCAATCTTGTTAGCTAGTACTGTAGTAGTCGTAGCATGAGAAGTATTAACCGGAATCAATATTACATCGCTAGCTATAGTACTAGATCGCCGGCTAGATAATCACGACATCAGATCTCCCTTGGCATTGCGTTGAGCAATTATGGTCCACTCAAACATGCCACATGCTCATCTTGCTGGTAGATCCTATCAAATCATAGAACAGTGATGCCCCGGGCCTGCTCTCCAATACAAGCAGAATGGAAGGAAAAAAACAAAACAATGCATATAGGCGAAACAGGAGCTGGCCTAGCTATAAAGCACAGTCTATATATACTTACATTTTTTCGATAATATATACTTACATTTTGGATATAACTAGTTGTACTCTAGTAGGAGTAGTACGTAGTCCTGTATAAAAACGCATACATATTCCTTTCCAAAATTCTCTAGCTAGGCATGATCCTAGAACATCTGTATGTGATGTAGCCCACGGTCTAAGCACATGAAAAGCTGCTCCCACGACGGAGTAAAAAGAAGTGAGAAAAGATGTGGCAGTGTTGTGCTGCTAGCTGTTCTCTCTGCACTGCACGCATAGATGTGACTGCGCGCGCGAGCAGGCACAGGAATCACAAGCTCCATGCATGTTCACCATGATTGAAGCACAGCTCCCGATTACTACCGGACAAAGAATATCGCCAAATTAAAGGCGGCCTCGCTCTTTGGCCGGTGGTTAACTAAGTGATATAGGGTAGTTACTCTGTAATTGACACCGAGCTCAAGGGAAAAGTGTGTTGTTTTGTACGCAGGGCGGCATCACGTGGATGAGCTAACGCAGTATCAGTACGTGGTCATCAGATCAGGCGTGTAGTAGTTGCAGGCAGGGCTAGCGCGAGTTGAACAGCAGTTTAATTAACGTCTTCAGAAAAAAAAGGAATCAGTTGTTGCTATCTTCTTCTGACAAAGTTTTGGCCGACTTGGTTCGCTCGGACACTATCATTGCAATGGATGTGTGCAGTGCATGCATCGTCTGTGTGGTGAATGCACCCACAGTACCCCCTTTTTTCTGAATGAAGCAGGGGCCGATGCAGTGACTGTTCATTGCTCCTACAGTGTTATCAACCACTAACAACCTTGTCCATTCCACTAAACCGCATGTACAATGAGCTGTCACACACATCTCTCTCTCTTGTGACCGGGGTCCTAGAAGAGAGAGGGATGGAAGTAGAGAGTGGCTAACGAATGTGGCAGAGCAAAAGGTGATGAGTGAGAACATGGGAGGTTGGGAAATGGGAAACTACGCTTCTCTCTCTCTCATCCGCCAGCAGTGACTGTCACCGCGCACGTTCGCGTCACTACAAAGCGTCTCGGAAACGGTGATGAGCGCTTGAGCGGCACCCGTGTTAGCACTTGTAAGACACGCGTAACGGTCGCAGAAGACACTTTTGCAGGACTAAACAACTCGTTTCTCTGTGTGTGCAGAAGTTGCAAAACTCTCGCGTACGTGGCATTTCAGCTCGGGGACTTTCAAGTCTGCTTTTCGAGAGAAATATATACTCCGTATAATCGAGGGCTGGCATTTTTGCATAACTTTATAGACTAAACAAGTCATTTTTGTGCGCAGATTTCGTTAAAACTCGCAGGATTTTTCAGTCAAGCTAGGAGTTTCGTGCTTTTTTTCGAGGGAACTATGTATAACCTTTTTTGTTGTCAGTGGAAAATGTGTATAATTGATGTTGATAACAGTTATGACCCGCTAACGATGACTATTTTTTGTAATAGTGGCAACATGTGTGCACACATGATCGAGCGGGCTCATGCATGCATGGACGATCTAGCAAGCTGAGATCCGACTTAGCCCCTCTTTGTTTGTGTTTAACATCTAAAAGTCAAAAGTAGGTACAAACAATTAACTTTTAGAACACTGAAGAACAAACTTCTGAAGAAATATACTAAAAGCTGAAAAATTAATCTAAAGTTGTTTTTTCAAGCTTTTGTTGTGTAGAAAAACTAAATATATATTACAAAAACTAACACCTAAAATCAAACAACCAGTTATTCAATTAATTATCAATCAGCTTTTCTAAAAAATAAAAATAGAAAAACAAATAAACAGGGCCTTAGGTAAAACCCATTTGATAGATTGTGGCTTTTCCAAAAGGTGACCTTCATCTTCATAGTGTGGAAAAAAAGGTACGGTGACATTCACTCGCCTTTTGGCATGGCTCGTGCGCACTGCAAGTTCCATGGCTTTCGAGCTACGGTGGAACACATGTGGCATGATGCGTTGAAAGTACGTGTGAGGTTTGCTGAGACAAGAGTGAAGGAGAGTAAGATGATCTATCGTATATTTGGTGTATGATTAGAGGAAACATAAGTCAGCAAGATCAATCTCAGTTGAATACAAGGCATGAGTTAATCTCAGTTGAATACAAGGCATGAATTTTAGACTGGTTCAGACTCTTCAAAGAGTAATAACTCTACGTCCAGTATGACTTTGTTAATGTTGATGTCGATGGGGATCTACCTTGTCTATTTATAGTCGTAGAAACAACTTATAGAGTTTAGCTGGATCTCGACTCTAATTATAAAAAATAGGAACTCTTAATTATAATTCTGATGTATTTCTTAAATTAACATCCTAGTAAGAGTTATCCTAGAGTTACGATCAGACTCTTCATTTGTTAGGTCTTTAGAGAACACCCAGTTCAGCCAAAAATTGAGCAGCGGGCTGGGAAGATAATGCGTTTGTTGAAGCTGATGGAAACCACTTACGACCCGAAGAAACGAGCAAAAAGAGAGCGTATGAACTGCATGTGAAAATAAAACTGGCCGGAGACCGATGGAGATGGAAATGATGGTGTTTCCATGTTGAGACGACGCACACGCCACGATTCCCATCCGATCCGATCCCCACTTATTATTACCTAGCAGTTGCAGTACAGGAACACGCGCGTGGTTGGCGAAGTATACGTGCCTGCCAGACAAGCTAGATTTATTAGGGCGCCAATCAGAGTAACTAGCTCACATCACATCGCCACATGCAAAAAAGCGACTACTGCTAGGTAGATTCGGGTCCATTCATCAAGTTTTTTTCCGTGGCCGCTTTGCTTCACGTTCGAGTTCGATCAATGCCTGGTGAAAGAAAAGTGCGGCGAGCTCGGCTCTTGTGAGAACTATAGGAAATTAAAGGCCTGGGTTCCTTGCATGGAACATGTAAAGGTGGGGAGTTGCATTGTGCCAGCTACCGAGGTACTATACCGGAACATCTCCGGTGCAGTTTGGTGCACATGTGTATTAGAGTATCCTTACCTAATACTTATGTTAATGATAATCTATACCGAGCCAAGATAAGATAGAAGAGTTTGAGTTGTATTCTAGATAGAACTTATAACTGACTCAGTTGTAAACTTGCACTACATGTGCTATATAATGAACGTTCCTGCGGCTGCCATTGTCAAGGCAGTATAATTTATTTGTATCTCTTATATGGTATAGAGCTAGGTCCTCTGTCACATCTGATGAAAAAAATTTATTGGTGCCTATCCCTCCATGGGTTCCTCTGCCTCACCGCTGACAATCACCACCGTCCCCTCCACCATGATTTCCTCCACCCTCTCTATCTCGATCAGCGAGAAGCTGATGAAGACTAATTATCCGATATGGCGCGTTCAAGTGATGCCCGCTCTCCACGCATCACAGTTCGAAGGACTTCTCACCGGTGATGATACGCCGCCGGCCAAGCAAATCATTATCACAAACAATGACAAGACCACTACATCGACTACAAAACCAGCCTATGTCGCATGGGTTGCTCTAGATCAGGCGGTTCTCAGGCATCTTCAATCGTCGCTGACACGTGAGACACTGATGCATGTCTCACGCTGCACTACGGTGACGCAAGCATGGACCACTTTGGCCACCTTATACTCCTCTCAGACGCGTGTGCGGTCTGTTAAAACCAGGATTGCCTCACCTCTCTGTTTCAGATTACTATAGCAAGATGTGTCAATATGCAGATGGATTAGCAGCGGTTGGAATGCCTCTGCACGATGACGAACTCATTGCCTATCTTCTGGCTGGCCTCGATGAGGAGTACAACTCCATGTTCACATCTGTTGTTGGCCGCACTGATCCAATCGCTCCTACTGATCTTTAAGCATAGCTGCTGAGCTTTGAGCAGCATACCAGTCTTCAAGGCTAGCTGTTGCATGGTGGTGCTCTATCTGCCATGACTACATCTCGTGGTGACTTGAATTACTCTATTGAGCGCGGGTCTAGTTCGTCGTCCCGCGGTTCTGGTTCTGGTCACGACCATGGTCGTGGCCACTCTCCTTGTGGTGGCTACCCCAACCAGTCTGGCAGGGGGTCTGGCAACACCAACAACAACTCCTCTAGGCCTCAATGTCAGGTATGTTTGAAGATTGGTCACACCGCCAAGAAGTGCTGGTATCAATATGAGGAGGACTCCACTTTCGAGCCTCGTACTGCTGCCCTTGCATCCACTGGTGTTGCAGGCAACAACTGGTATACATATTCTGGTGTTGCAGACCATATTACGAGCGATCTTAACAAGCTCACCGTGCACGATCCCTACTGCGGCAACGATCAGGTCCATACAGCCAACGAGTCAGGTATGAACATTACGCATGTTGGTAATTCTATTATCCCCACTCCTACCCGTGATCTTGTCTTACATAATGTCCCTCATGTTCCCACTTCCAACAAAAATCTTATTTCTGCTCATCATTTTACTCTTGACAATGACACCTTTATTGAATTTCACCCCTATTTCTTTGTCATCAAGGATCAAAAATGAGGAGGGTGCTCCTTCACGGTCCATGTAAGGGTAGCCTTTACCCCCTTCCTCCATCTATGTCTTGATGCAGAAGCTTGTCTTTAGAGCCATCAAAAGTCCTGTTGATCGATGACATAGTCGGTTAGGTCATCCGTCTCGTGACATTGTTCGTCACGTCATGTCAAAGAATAATTTGCCTTGTGCTCATTTTGAGGGGTCTAGTAGTTCGGTGTGTGGTGCTTGTGCCTGTGCCAAAGATCACCAACTTCCATATTCGATGTCTTCTAGTGTTTCTTCGGTTCCTGTAGAGCTAATTCATTCAGATGTGTGGAGTCCAACCATTGATTCCTTTGGTCGCAAGAACTATTATGTCAGTTTTATCGATGATTATAGCAATTCACTTGAATTTATTTGCTTTGCCACAAATCTAAGGTGTCTAAATACTTTGTTTAATTTCAGAAGCTTGTTGAACGACAACTTGGGCACCAGATCATTATCGTTCAATCTGATTGGGCAGGGAGTATGAAAAACTCAATTCCTTCTTCCGATCAATTGGTATTTCTCATCAAGCCTCCTTCCCTCACACCCACCAACAAAACGGGGCTGCTGAACGCAAACATCGCCACATAGTGGAGATGAGCCTTACATTGCTCGCTCATGCCTCCATGCCTCTTAAATATTGGGATGAAGCATTCCTTGCAGTCACTTATCTCATCAATCGTACTCCCACCAAGCTTCTATCCTATGATACACCACTAAATAGGTTGTTTGGGGCTACTTCGGACTACACTAGTTTTTGAGTTTTTTTTTGTCTTGCCTGTTGACCGAATCTTCGCCCATACAATTCTCATAAACTTCAGCTTTGATCCACCAAATGTGTGTTCCTTGGCTATAGTAACACGCACAAGGGGTTCAAGTGTCTCGATGTTCCTAACGGGCGCATCTATATTTCTCGAGATGTTATTTTTTATGAGTCTGTATTTCCTTTCAACGGGGTTGCTGAGTGCAAACATCGCCCCATAGTGGAGATGGGCCTTACATTGCTCCCTCATGCCTCCATGCCTCTTAAATATTGGGACGAAGTCTTCCTTGCGGCCACTTATCTCATCAATCGTACTCCCACCAAGCTTCTGTCCTATGATACACCACTAAATAGGTTGTTTGGGGCTACTCCAGACTACACTAGTTTTTGAGTTTTTTTGCCTTTCTTGTTGGCCGAATCTTCACCCATATAATTCTCATAAACTTCAGCTTCGATCCACCAAATGTGTGTTCCTTGGCTATAGTAACACACACAAGGGGTTCAAGTGTCTCTATGTTCCTAACAGGCGCATCTATATTTCTCGAGATGTTATTTTTATGTGTCTGTATTTCCTTTCAAATCTCTCCACTCAAGTGCTGGTGCCCATTATCACTATGATGTCCTCCTTCTTCCATCACCTAATCCGGGGGATAATCTTATTACTAACACAACTAATGTTCCTACTATGTCTATGTTGCTTGTGTTGGATTCCTCTTTGCAGCTGCAGCAGACGCCCCCCTACAAATCTCTTGGAATCTGTGACATCAGTTTCTGTGGTAAGTTTGGCTTCTGCAGAGGCTGCACGTACGGGTGCATCATCCTCGGTTTTTGCACAGGGTCCTGATGTTGCCTCCACCGCTCAACCTTCAACACACGTCCCAACAGTCGTGTCTGCTCCGCCAACAGTGTTGTCTCCTGCATAGACAACTGCATCTGCGATAATTGGTGCACTCCCGAGCGGATCCTCCTCGGCGACCGAGCCCGTGACTGGCACACACTCATTGGAGTCAGATGCTGCTATCTTGAGTGTATCCTCTTTGAGACTTGTGCCCACGAGTGGCACGTCCCCTCCGCATCAGCCCTCTGCCCCTAGTCACTCTTCGCTGAAACTGATGCCCGGATCTTTTGCGTCGACTGGTGATTCACAGATTTCTGCAGCAACGCCTAGGACTCATTTGCAACCTAGGATCCGTAAGCCCAATCAATTTACGAATGGTACGGTGCGTTACGCCTATCTTTCGACCTCTGGTGAGCCGTATACTGTTCAGGGAGCATTGTCCGTCCCTCAATGGAAGTCTGCTATGCAAGATGAATATGATGCACTCCTTCGGAACAAGACACAACATCTTGTGCCTCCTCAATCAGGTTGAAATCTTATAGATTGTAAATGGGTATACAAGTCTAAGCACAAAGCTGACGGGACCGTGGAGCGGCATAAATCATGATTGGTTGCCAAAGGTTTTAAACAACGTCTTGGTATTGATTATGATGACTCGTTTAGTCCGGTGGTCAGACCAATGATAATCTGATTAGTCTTGTCTCTTGTTGTCTTCAATGGTCGGGTTCTTCGCCAATTGGATGTGCAGAATGTGTTTCTCCATGGCATTCTAGAGGAAGAGGTCTATATGAAGCAACCACCATGATTTATCAATCTGGATTTTCCATCATATTATTGCAAATTGGACAAGGCATTATATGGCTTGAAGCAAGCCCCTCGGGCCTGGTACTCTCGACTCAGTGAAAAGTTTCAACCTCCTGGTTTCTCCCCCTCTAGAGCTGATATATCCTTGTTCTACTATAAGAAAGGGCCAGTCACGATCTTTCTCCTTATATACGTTGGTGACATTATTATTGCTAGTTCATCATCTTCGCATGCTGCTGAGTTGCTATAAGCTTTAAAGGGTGATTCTGCATTAAAAGACCTGGGTCCTCTACATTATTTTTTGGTAGTTGAAGTATCTCGCTCAGACGATGGCATTCAGCTTAGCCAGAAGAAGTATATTGCCGATATCTTGCAGCGAGATGGCATGACAACATGTAAGCCTATCCCAACACCTTTATCTTGCAGCACCAAGATTTCAGTCGACACTGGTATCGTGCTCAGCGTTGAGGATGCAATGAAATATCGAAGCATTGTGGGAGCCCTACAGTACCTGACTCTGACTCGGCCCGACATCTCCTTCGCCGTGAACAAAGTATGCCAATACCTACATTGTCCAACCTTGATTCACTAGACATCGGTCAAGCGAATTCTACGGTTCTTAAAGCAAACCATGTACTCCACGTTCTATATTCGGCGATCTTCATCCACAATGGTTAGTGGATTCTCATACGCTGATTAGGCAGGGTGCAGTGATGACTGAAAGTCCATCGGGGCGATTTGCAGTCTTTGTTGGTCCGAATTTGATCTCCTGGTGCGCCAAGAAATAGAAGACAGTCTCAAGATCAAATACTAAAGCCGAATACAAAGCTATGGCTGATGCCACAGCCGAGGTGATGTGGGTTCAAGCAGTACTAAATGAGTTGCGCATTCCATGTCCGCAAAGTGCTAGACTATGGTGCGACAACATGGGGGGGGCAAGTACCTAGATTCGAATCCAATTTTTCTTGGAAGAATGAAACATGTTGAGATTGATTATCACTTTGACGCGACAGGGTGGTTCAGAAATTACTCAATGTGAGGTTCATTGGGACGGATGATCAACTCGCAGATGGTCTCTGTTGTCGACCAAGATCCACCGACGGGCGTTGACATGCAACACGAGAACCTGGAGGCCCAGAGCCTCTATCCGTCGGCCCTGCAACTCGCACATGACCTGATGTTGAGATTCGTTGGGCATGCCACCTGACCTATACCTAGTCAGGAAGATGTTTGATGTGCTTCAGCTAGTTTCCTGTATAAACAGACACATGTAAATATTACTCCGAGGCGTAATCAGCTCTCCGGGTGACTCTTGCATCGGTTGTGAAGAGCCGATGGCAACCCAACTTTAGATTGGATCTAAACACTCGAGTAGAGGTGCTTAGATCTGATAGTGACAAGATCTTGCTCTATTGTCATCAATCTGGTTTAATCTACGATGATGAAAGCTTTCACCATATAACCGGAATATCCTACGTGCGGCTAGGCCTAACGAGTATGAGAACCAACGGGACACTAACCAAAAAAGGGGCCTAAAAACCAGCAAGAGCCGATCCGTGGAACAATTCCTTTTCAAACTAGCGTGAAGTGTTTATCATGCTACCGAAGCATCTAGTCCGTTTGAAGGGTCTAGTTATACAGATATCAAGTAAATCTTTGATGAACAAAGACTCACCATAACATATTAGATCTACTATATGAAACATAGCAAGATGTTGCCCTCACACCCAAAATCGTGCGCGAAGACAGCTAAACGTTTACATGCGGCGAATAATGCAAGAATATGATAGATAAGCCAATGTGAACCGTGCAAACGCTTATGATAACTAGTGTTACTCGCCATCAACAATGCTACAGTACGAGAAACACAGAGATATGAAACATAGCAAGACGTGATCGGGGCAGCATGACGCTTACCTGAAAGAAACCCTAAAACTGGGGTGGCGATGCACCAAGAATTAGTTTGTGAACGTGTGTTGTTTGTTTTTTTCATTGAATAACCTAAGGTACATATTTATAGTCCAAAGAGTTTCTATCGTATTTAAGTCGGACTCTAATAATCCTTATCGTATGTGAATTGAAATCTACTTTCCAAATCTAAACTATCTTACTAAATTAGATGCACATACTGAACTAGATACATGGCCAATTCGATCATACAGACACCCACACAGAGGCCAATTCGTAAGTTAATTACATTTATCCTTCGAGGCCATCTTGCTCGCGGCCCACCTTCTGTCCAGCCAAATTATGGTGATAACAGTTTCACTAAAGCATTGCCACATGGACAGTTAATTGATTTTCGATACAATCTCAACTTAACCTAAGTTGTGATTTAGGGGGGGGGGGTATTAGAGTAGCCTTACCTAATACTTGTGATAATGATAATCTATACCAAGTCAAGATAAGATGGAAGAGTTTGAGTTGTATTCTAGATAGAACTTGTAACCGACTCGGTTGTAAACTTGCACTACATGTGCTATATAATGAACGTCCATGCGACTGCCATTGTCAAGGCAGTACAATATATTTGCATCTCTTATAATGTGCACGTATAAAATCATGATCGTCTATTTTTCATCCAACGTCTCATGACAAATTTGCAAAGAGGCCCTCTCGCAGCTCCCCACCATGGCCATGTATCTTTACAATAACCCCCTCCCACTGCTGCACCCTCGCTTCCACCCTATTCCAACCATTCCAACCCTATCCATGGAGTCAGCAGCTTCACCGTTGCAGCCTGGTCTCCCTGCCGCACCCAGGAGCAGAGCGCCTTCTCCAACTGTCGCTGCCCCCCTGGGAGTGCGCCATCCCCAGCCGCCGCCAATGGGAGAGCGCCATCCCCAGTCGTCGCCTCCACCGGGAGAGTTTCATCCGCCACCACCGCCGAGAGAGCTCAATCCCCAGTCGTCTCCGGACCCGG
>VSTD030000525.1:0-15622 GCA_008808055.3 Sporobolus alterniflorus | reverse complement strand
TCTGTGTTGGCAAGGACTTCAGATATTGCTTCACCTCAATGAAAGCTGTTGTTGCCTAATCATCCTACTGGAAGCCATCCTCTTTGCATAGTAGCTTGTAGAAAGGCATACCGCATTCGCCTGATTTGGATATAAACCAGCCAAATGCCGCCATCATACCTACTTGCTTCTGGATTTCTTTCTAGATTTGGGGTGGTTGCAATTGTTTGATGGCCTCCACCTTATTCGAGTTAGCGTCGATTCCTCGAGCCGATACCATGTATCTGAGCAGCTTGCCTGATGTTACACCGAATACACATTTTTTAGGATTAAGCATCATCTTGTACTTACAGAGATTGTCGAAGGTCTCTTTGATATCGTCAAGCAGATCCCCATGCCTTTTCAACTTCACTACCACATCATCAATGCATGCCTCGATATTTCATTCGATTTGAGTTTCCAGGATGATTTGAATGCCCTTGTGATATGTAGCTTCCTCATTCTCCAGGTCGAATGCCATATTTGTATAGTAGAAGATTCCAAATGGAGTGATGAATGCTGTTTTTTCTTCTTCATCAATGGCGAGACTGATTTGATGATAGCCCGAATAGGCATCCAGAAACAATAATAGTTCACATGATGTTGTGGAATCAATAATCTAGCAAATACGAGGCAGAGGATACTCATCTTTAGGACATGCTTTATTCGAACTTGTATAATCAATACACATGCGCTAGGAACCATCAGGCTTTTCTACAAGAACTGGGTTTGCCAGCCAGCTTGAATAATCTACTGGCCTGATGAACCCAGCTTCGAGTAATCTATTGACTTCTTGCCGAATGACCTTGCGTCTCTCTGCAGTGTATCTTCTTTCCTTCTGCTTGATCGGCTTAATCGATGGATCAATTCCCAACTTGTGCTCAATCACCTCCCTGGGGTTCCCAAGCATATCTGATATTTTTCATGTGAAAGAATCTAGATTTTTCTAGAGAAAAGTGATAAGCGTGAGTTCCTAGTTGGGTCGACATTCGAGCTGATCTGGAGCTTCTTGTCTGGATCACTGGGGTTAGCCAGAATCTCCTTGTCTTCTTCCACCGCAATCCTCTTCTATTTGTTGTCTGCCTTCTGATCATCGGGCTGCTAAATGGACGCAACGTAGGTGCCCTTCTGTGCTATAGGTGCTCGAGCGATACTGCTAGTTGGTGGCTTGGGCGCCGATGTCTTGCGAGGAGTGCTGCCGCCCTGTGTTTTGGCTGTCTATTCTTGAGCCTCCTTGTCCCTGAAGCGCCCAATGTGTGACAATGAAGTGTTCTCGTATACCAGAGCATCTCACTGATCAGCCTTGATGGTGATGATGCCCTTTGGTCCAGGCATCTTCAAGGTAGCATAGGCAGTGTGGATGATTGCCATGAACTTGAGGAGGAAAGACCCCCTGAGGATGCAGTTGTAGTCGATGTCATAGCTTGCGATTTTGAATGTTAGCATCTCCCTGTGCTTGTTTTCTCTCGATCCATAGGATACGTCATGGTTGATGCATCTAATGGGAGTGGACGACTGTCCTGGGATAACACCGTTGAATGTGTCATGTACTAGGGTTAGATCTGATAGGTTGAGGCCCATCTCGATGAACGTCTTCCTCATTATGAGGTTGAGGGAAGCCCCATTATCTACTAGAGTCTTGGCCACCTTATGTCGTTTGATCAGGAGCTTGACCACGAAGGGCAAGTTTCGATTGAAAAGCTCTGTCTCTGGATGGTCTTTAGGTCCGAACGAGATGTTAGTGTTGGACCACTTCATTCTTCTCCCCGACTCGATGCGCTGAGCCAGGCTGATCTCTCTCTCTAGCTTCTTTCATTGTGTCTTTGATACGATGGACATGCTACCCCCAAAGATCACATTGATCTCATCAAGCTGATCATCATTTTCGAGATCAGCCCACCGATGTTCTCCTCATCGTGGCTCTCGTGCTGCTGGCTTCTCTATCATTTTTTTGTGATCCAGAAAAGTTTTGCACTCCTCCAAATCATGCCCTGGCGTGCGATGAATCTCACAATGCACTGTTCAGCATTAGTAGGTCGACAGAAAGGTCTCTTTTCTTTCTGTTCAATAGGTTGCTGCTTTCGATTCCCACAATCTGTTGAATTGACCTCCCGATCTACAAGGGTCCGTCTTTAGCTTTCTTCTGGATCCTGCTGGTACCCTTGATTTTGACTCCAACATTTGGTTCTACCTAAAGCAACTATAGAGGCAAGTTTGAGTAGACTTATAATTGCTACTCAGCAAATGGGGGAAAATATGACATGTAGACTATCAACAATGAAGGCTTGACTATGGGTTTGACTTGCAGAAAGCAGTGGTTAAGACATATACCTTAATCAATCTATATAGCAACCTCATCTCCTCAAAGTAACGATCTCAATCACATCACAGAGTCCCACCATGACCGACCCACAACCTAGAGAAACCCACTTCGACCAAACTAACCAAACCAACCAGACCAAACCAAACCCAAGACTTAACCAAACTAGATCTCAGGTTTCACTAATCATGTGAGGGTCCATGTCGCTCATGACCTTGAGCACGCCTGTTATAACAATTTTACACTCTGTAGAGGTTGTATATATTCCCCATGAGTAGTGATTTCATCATCTATTTCTAGGTGACTAACATCTCCATTTTGCCATATGGGCCAAGCATATTCACACTTCCTTTGCTATGCGGCCAGGAGATCACTATAAGGCATTTCAATGGCTTCCTCTAGCTTGTAACGTACCCACTGAGGTTTCACCGCTAGTGTGAGCATCGCACCCCACCAGAAACCCCCTCTTGTGACTCATGGGTTTCAGCCATCGTAGTTTCACCCACACCTTCACACAGTTCAGCCATCATAGCTCTGGGTGGTCGCTCCATGAACTGGTCCTTAGATTTGTGTATGATAACAAACCACATGCTTCCAGCATCGCACCGGGCAAAGCCTTGAACTATTGGCATCACACCGAAACAATTCCAACCCTGTCACCCCAAATCCTATTATCCACACTAAAAGGATTAATAACCTCAATGATAGACAATGATATGGTGACACATGTATAAAGGAAGGAACATAACAACTACCCAAACCCGGACCAGTTCATACGAGGCTAAGCAGATCTAAGCATATGACGACTCCCCAAATTCTTCTAAGGTTTTCAAGAAACGATAAGTTAATTCTAGTCAAATCCTAACATAGGTACATATGACAGACCTTCCTATCATACAAATCTAGTTCTACAGAATAGATAGAGAATTTAGGTGCAAAATGTTCAAGGACACTCACCTCATTGCTTTGAAAACAAAAGATCTGAGTCCTCATATACTTGGCCTTGAAATCCTCGTATACTTGATCTTGAAAATCTTTGAGTGCTTAATCTTGGAAGCCTTCATACGTCGGCTTTGAAATGATTCTCTTAACGCTCAAGCATATAATCACACAAATGTCACAATCATAAGAATATGAATAGCTCTGTGAGAAAGAGATGTGATTCTGAGAATTCTGATGCAAGAATCACAAGATTCAGAGTTACGATTGAAAAGATATGAAGGATTGAAATTCTGGGGCAAAATCGAGAATTTCTATTGAATTTCTGGAATTGTTTTTGTGTATGAAATGTCATGGACCAAGTCCATGGGCCATAGACTGCACAACCATTTGGTCCACCGTGAACTTTAGTCCTGGGAGGGTGGCGCAAGGCACTGTGTCACCGGAGCAAGGCGGCGTGGTGGATTCGTCTCACCGGCGCTTGCCGCAAGGGGCGGAGGAGAGAGCGAGACATGGTGATCTCAGGGGTGCCCTCGGTTGACACAGGGACGCAGCGAACCCGGCTGGTGATGGCATTGAAGAGCGGCGGCGGATAGACTTCAGTGTGTCGGCGCTCCAGGGCATGACTTGTCGCTGTGACTGCACAGAAAGGATGAGGAATTCACCGGGAACCTATACTCGGGCAAATTTGGGCGGTGGGGTGGTTGAGGTGGCTGGGAGGCAGAGATGAATCTATGGCGGCTATGGGAGCTCGATAATGGTGCATCTGGAGTGAGGAGAGGGACTAGGGGTGGGAATGCTTGCAACGAAGTCTCGAGGTGCTAGCAGTGTCCATTTTATAGGACCAGAGGTAGGGAGGCAGGCGGTCATCGACGGTGGTGGAGTTCAAAGCATTGGTTTCAACTTGAGGAGGGGAAGCAGAGGGGGTGACGCCCGTTGCAGGAGGGGAAGAGGAGGAGGCAACATGGCGGCTCGGTTCCCAGGGTGCGAAGGGTGCAACAGTCGAAGTAGTGCGCAGCTGGTTGGTGATGTCAGTGGCGCGACAGCTGAGTGGCGGCGGCAGTAGGATAGAGGTTGGGGCGAAGCCGGCTAGGCCAGGTGGCTTGGTGGGTCGTGGGGCCGAGTGGGTCGAACGTCATGTAGGTCGGCTGCTCGGCCAATCGCTGGGTCCGACTGAAGACTTGGGCCGAGAATTGGAATGGCTGGCATGGGAGACTAGGCCAAAATGGTGAAAAGATTAGGATTCAAGATCCGAATTCTTTTGCCTGCTGAAATGAAATTTAAAAACATTTTGAAAGTATTTTGAAATCCAAACCAAAATTTGAACTTCTCCAAAAATAAGAATTTGAACTTTTGGCTCAAGGATTCAAATCAAAGAATTTTGAAATCCAAACCAACAATAATTTGGATTCAAATGAAGGATTTTAGATCAAGGAAATTTGAATTTGACTCAAGATTTTGGATTCAAAGGAAGGTTCGAATATTTCCAAAGAATGGAAGTTTAATAAGGAAGATTTTGAACTCTGTTCGGAAATCGACTTGGCTCAGAAATGAAATTTGAATCAAGTGATTTGATTCAAATTAAAGGATATTTGAATTCCAGGGAAAGTTTTTGACTTAGAGGACTTTCCAAATTTAGAAAGGTGTAAACCATTCCAAATAGGCAAGTGGAAATTTGGTCGTAGGATTCAAATTCAAATCAAAGGCTCATGGACATTTTTGAAATTCAAGGCAAGGATTTGAATTTCAAAATAGAGAAGATTTAGTCCAATGGATTTGAATTCAATTTACTTCACTGAATTTAAAGGGAGATTTCATATGGAAGTTGAGTCGAGTTTTGAAGGGAATTGAGTCGATTGGACGTAGGAATATTTTCTAAATATTTATGGGCTTTCCTTTAAGGTTTTGAAAATAAAACCAAGACAAAGATGATGCATAAAATGATGAAGAGATCATTGATAGAATGATGGGACTAAATCAGCATGAATATATAGGAGGGTTCTGGGCAATTGACTTTATGAATTGGCAAGGAGCTTGCATGAAGATAATTATGTGTATGTGGAATGCAAGGATGACAAGATGGCTAGAATGGGAAATCACATAATCTGGAGATCACGGTATTAGAACATGCCAAGGTTGTGGAGTGGCATATGCCGATCACGTTCTTGGTGCCATCGTGATCAATCTCGATGAATGTTCTTGCACACACACTAAGAACATTATGTGAAGTGGTTAGTGCATCAAAGAGATTTCATAACAGAGTAGAGTCATGTACGTAGGATATGTACAAACACCGAGTAGCAGTCATAGTGAATGACGTTCTGGCTGCATCGGGACTCTTCTTGTAGAGATTTTTGGGTATGATGTAGGGGACAAGGGAAAGCATTTACTGGAGGACATAGGAGTGCATCTACTGGGAAAAATTGAGAGTATTTGGTTGGCTAGATTATCAGGAACGAGGCTAGGAACTGAGAGTCAATGGCTGGACAGAACTGGCAGCCATAGCAGCAGGAGTTTCGTGGACTCTATACAATGTAAATGAGGAGGGTAAGGCTTGGTACTTGTTGTGGCATGGTTGGGGGTCTCTAGGGGTCCTTTTATAGTGTAGAAGAGGGAGGGGAAAGGCCATGTATGAGCAGGAATGATCAGCATTTAAGGAGCTGCAAAATGACCCTTAAGATGACAACTTTTATCATTTTGCTAATGAGATTTGATGGAGGAAAATGGCCAGATATTATTGGATGATTTGTGACCATGAAATGCTAGATTATTATGGTATATCCAGAGTTTGGTCAGCTGAAATAACCAATCATGTTGTAGAGTGAGCTATAGACATCATAGGCAATTTCTTGATGGAAGTCATAGTGGATTCGCGGGGGGAAATCATCTTTCTCAAAGTAGGACATGGTTGCTGGTATTTTTGGAGTTTGAGTGGGAACTTTGATTGCTTGTCTAAGGTGAATAGAATAAAGAGAGGAAATAGTGTATAGATGAAGAAGAAATGATCGGGTGATTCCTCAAATGTATGGACTGTTGGGTGTATGTGTGTAGTTGTTGTGCTTCACGTGAAGATGTGACCTTGATGCGTGAGGAGGTGCACTTGGTTATAGAAGAGCGTGAGACCTAGTGACAGGCACACCGCTTCTTGAGTGGCACTTGGGAGGTTGGAGTAGAGTGATTAGACAGAAGAGAAAGAGAGTGATTGATAAGGGGTTGATCATGAGAGAGATGTGCTATTAAGGCTAGATAGCTTCTTTGCTCAGTGGTCATTCTTGATATAGAAATACCTTGATGACAACAAAGAAAAAGGGAATGAATGACTGTTGGGATTTGGATTCAATTAGGGAGGGAATTCATAAACTATTGTAAACCCTTTTGAATGAAGGTTGAGAGAAGAAAATTCTTTTGAATAAACTTTTGGAGATAATATTTTTTTTTTGAAAATTTTCACAACTGAATGAATAATTTAAAGAAAATTTTGAACACCATTTAAATATTTTGATTCTTTGAACTCATTTAAATAAAAAATAAAATCATTTAAACTTAAATCAAATGAAATCCTTTTGAAAGTTTAAATTTATTGAGGAAAATTATTCACATTCTGAAATAGAAATTTTGGGATGTGACAAGACGTCTGCGACTACCAATAGATCAACCACTGTTTTGGGCTTCTTTGTGGTGATCTTCTCGACAATCTTGATATCGCTAACCCCATCGCAGAAGGCATTAATGATCACAATGTCCTAAATGTTCGGGATATCGTTCCTAGTATTGCAGAAACTTTTCATGTAATCCCGGAGGCTCTCATCATGCTTCTAATTGATAGTCTCTAGGGTTTCAGTAGTGGAGGGACGCTCGTATGCGCCCTAGAAGTTGCCAATGAATATGGCACATGGCTGGTCCCAGTTGTAGATGGTACCTTCGGGGAGGTTAACAAGCCAAAATCTAGTCACGCCGGACAGAGCCATTGGCAGATAGTTGGCATTTACTCCAATCGTGACCACCAGCGACCTCAATGACCGTGTGGTAGACCTATATGAATTTTTCGGGATTGCTGGAGCTGTCATACTTGTCGATCGGTTTAGGCCTGAACTTGTCATGCCAGGCGACCTACATGAGCTCAGGTGCCAGAGCACGGAACACGCCTCTTCCTGATGTAGTGGGTGCTCACACCTGTGAGCACTGTGGAGGGGACGACGTACTTGCCATGTGGCATCTTTGGTCCTCGATGACATTGTAGAGGTCGGCGGGATCGTGACCGTATTCTCACTGTTGGCAGTTCTAGGTTATCCGCCGCTGAGCGTCAGTGTCGGCCAGGCATTTGTTTCCACTGGCCGAGGATGCTTCTTCACTTCAGGCGTGTTTCGCCTGATCAGCCGACCAGTTTCCAATGGAGGGCTCGCCCCGATGGTTGCCAGCTAATGGTTCTGCTGCGACAATTTGGCCCACCGCTTCAGCCCCTTGCTGAGCCAAAGTGATGAGTGGGGAGTTTTGTGGGACCATGCATTGAATTGACTCCATGATGATATGGAGCCACACGATTGTCAGGGTCTTGTACCCCGGGTATCGTGGGTCACCGGTTACGGCCCAAAAGTCTGATACGACCAGTTCCCTCCAGCGACAAATGGCTGGGGAATCATTCACCCCGTGCCAGATATGGCCCCACCACTCATGGCTGAAGAGGGGGGCACCACCATAAAAAGAACAAAACCCGGGAGCAATCCACGCTAAATACACTCCCTCATCATAGTAGTCGTGGGCGGACAGGATTTCACCATATATCAGCCCGCTCCACTTCCTCCCCCCTAGTCCGAGATGCTCAGGCTCCCATCTGCCTCACA
Organism: Sporobolus alterniflorus; assembly: GCA_008808055.3. Taxonomy (NCBI): domain Eukaryota; kingdom Viridiplantae; phylum Streptophyta; class Magnoliopsida; order Poales; family Poaceae; genus Sporobolus; species Sporobolus alterniflorus. The sequence goes on along the minus strand of VSTD030000525.1, from coordinate 7,504 downwards.
CGGGGGCTTTTGATACCGGGTAGGCGATATCGGAGCCAGAGCCTCGAGAAGCGGCAGCATTAAATGCCTAACACAATGGGACGTAGCAGCAGGCACCCACACATGCCTGGCAACAAACACTTGAGTGCTGGAACTCATCCCGTCACCATCTGGCACTGCTACTTCATCAAAGGGACATGCACAATCACCACAATAACTCTGACATAGGATAAGCACGCCCTGGTAAAGGCGAGCTTCTCCATGAGGGATTCGGTCCAGCAGAGACCAGGGCAGTCAACACCATGTCACGTATCCCTTCTCAGGGGCTTCGCACCCCCCAAAGGGGCGCTCTCACGCCGTGTCGTCCACTACAGCATGATGAGATACAACGGCACCTGTCAGGGGGCTTTGCTCCCATGCCTGTCAGCCACAGTCCGTAGGACGGTGGAGGCGGCAGGCTAACCCGTTCACATTAGCTCCCACGTGGGAAGGCTTAACATCCAAGTAAAGCAAAGTGAAGCATAAGTAGCCCCAAGAACCGTCTCGGGCTTCCCGCCACATCAGCACCCGAGAGCCAAGAAGAAAAGCCAGGAAGCCTTATCCAACCACTATGAACCGACATTTTTGGTCTAGGGCCCCACTGGCCGTGTAACTTAACCCGAGTTGTAAAGTAATCGAACCATAGTTTAGGGACCCCTATGCGGTTTATAAAAGGTCATCTACCCTTCAGGTAGAGGGGATGAGATCATACCTCCTTCTTCTTCACACAAACCTCTCGAGCGCTCCGCTCACCCCATTGTAACACTTGTTTCTTCTTGAATAATATTCAGCTGGACGTATGGCTATTACCTCTGAGGAGGGGCGTGAACCAGGATAAACCACCAATTGCTAGTTGTTCGCGATACCACCTCAAATCTGGAACACGCGATTTTGACCATCCTATTATTTGCCAGTGCAGAAAACACCGACAATGGCGTTGAAGTCCGGATTTAGATTTTGAACAACTCTGTTGCTGGGTGTCCGTGCATCAAATGCTTTAGATCCCCTGATGGTTGGGTACTTGGTGGAGCTATTACAGGAAGGTGCCCTAGCGGGGCCCACCATGCTGATGCGGCGGGCCTCGACGATAGGGTTCTAGCAGATACTTCCCCCAATCTCAAGGTGGTCCTCGGTGGAATCGTGATCAGCAAATGCTCCCAAAGATGAGGAGCTCGATGTTCCAACCGAGGGCTAGAAAATAGGTGTCCCGATTAGGCGTCCTTGTGACTTTAGGATGGAAAGGTGGTACGACCCTGCATGAGGATTCAAACCTGAACATGCACTGCCTAATGTCGATGATATTGACTAATCGGCTAGGAAGTACGGATCTTTTCCGTACACCGGTGCAAGGCGACTCAAGGTTTCCATGTTCCCCGATGGCGAATATAAGTGATCCGAAGAGCAATTGTGTGTCATACGGAGAACTTCACACTGAATGTCCAAGAAGCCATGAATCCACCCGGACGGATCTTGAGCGCTTCCCCCTACCTGGCGCTCCTCTGTCGACATATCGTCATCAGATTTTGGAGTGGAAATGAGGAAAGTGCGACGACGCAAGATCAATCTCAAATGAGAACATGACGAGATTTTATTCTGGTTCGGGCCGTCTAGAGAGTAATAACTCTACGTTCAGTCTAGCTTTGTTAATATGTTGTTTCTCGCTACTAATTCGGATATTCTTGATGGAGTTTGAGCTACTACTTTTATAGTCCGAAGAACCGTCTTATAGATACAATAAGTTTCTGACTCTATTACAACTCACACAAATATGCACCCGATCAGAACTCTTACTTAGGCTGCATCCAATCTCGTGAGCCATTGTAGATAATAGACCATCGGCTCAAGTGGTATTTGAGGTATCGTGAGATGTATTAGCACTGACGCAGCAGACCTTAATGTGATACACATGAACATATGTGACTTTTTACGAACATGAAAAATCTTGACGAGTCAATTTTATAGAAAAAGCAGTGCACGTTAAGCTTGGTAGTTACAAGAGGTTGTAATTTGCGAAAAAGGAAAACAACTAGGAATATAATTGGACACGAGTGAAGATACTTCGTAGGATCTTTGTCCAGCTCCCGTTTCGTACTTGAATTCCTACTCCTACATATACTCAATCACGAGTAGTCGTATTATATCAGAACACGTGAGTGTGCCGTTTCCTATACTCAATCACGTTTGCTGAACCTGGCTTGATTACTGTTCGCTCGGAACACAGATCCAGGAGCTAGCTAGCAGCCATACACGTGACTGACGATCTTTCTCGCCCCCGCCGGCGACCTGCAGCTGTCGTCGTTCGTGCGAGAGAAGGAAAGGTCCATGTACCACGGGTGAATCAGTACAAACTAGGTGGGTTATTACCCGTTACACCCGCTTTTCCATGAGACGGAACGAAGTGAAGAGCAAGCAACCGCGTCATCATCAGTCGGCTGGATCCAACGACGCTGTCAGGGTGCCGATGATGGTAAAAATATCGTTTGCTTAGCGCTACTACTGGTGTTGTTGGACGGGAAAGGAAGCGAACGAATTAACGAGAACGCGCCCTGACGAGGTCCCGGGGAGCGCGGCATGTGCTGTGGTCGGTAATTTCTTCTAGAGACTTTGCGTAGCAATCAATCAGTCTTTCTTGATCGCCTTTGCCTGCTTGACGGCAATTATATACCCACCACTAAATCCTACGTAACTTTCGATTGGTTGGTTGGCTAAAAAGAAAACACTTATGATATATAGCGCAGCAGTAGTAACTTTAGAATTGTTATACACGGCGACGCGGTAAAACTTGTTGGGACCTGTAAACATCCCCACCAAACCGGGAGAATTAAAACGGCGTCGGTACTACTCGTGCAGTCGGCAGGTAGCCTATCCCTGCACAAAAAGCGTGCGCGCGGCGCGAACGGCGTCAGGGTCATGGCACCGCCAGCGCCGCGGCCTGCCCATGAGGCCATGAGCCGAGCCCGGTCACGCCACATGCGTAGGACAACATTGATTGTCCTATATCCTATCCTATGCGACATTGTGCGACTCGATGGCCCCGTTTTGTCTCACACCGAGGCTATGCGTTGACGAGTAAAGCGAACATCCTGCGTTCGTTGTTGTTGCGTTCGCCGAAGCCAGATTTTCTAGAGACGTACGACGAATACAAGTGAACGTGCAGAAACGAGAGTCGACAACGTCGCTAGTCCAAGTCGCGGACGGCGGCTGGTGTTGAACGCCGACCGCCGCGCGGAGGCTCGGTCGCGACGGTGATGAGCAGCCAGGACCGGAAGAGGTAATTAAGATAGTAAGTGGAGAAAGCCCGCACGCAGGTGCAGACCTCAGTATCAGTACTGAATGCTCCGTCTGGTACACTGCCGGGTGGACTCAGTCAGGCCAGTGGAAGGCAGGAACAGTCTGACTGCGCGAGTACGTGGGACTGCACTGAGGCGCCTGAGATGCACGCATGTGGTGGGCACGCAGGGGTTTGGTGGATGGATCAAGCCATAGCGTCGACGACACGGACACGGGCGTTCCAGTCGAGCGGAGCGCAACCGCACCGCGGCGCGGAACGCCGACAAGCGGCGTCACCCGTCCCCACCGCCGCCCCAGGGCTCTGCGTGGACGGCAGGAGCCGCGGGACGCGCCGGGTTCCCGTCTTTCCGATTCCTCATGATCCGCTCCGTTTCCTCGCGCGTGCGGCCAGTCGGGCGTGGCACCATGTGTGGCGCTCGTTCGACCCTTTTTGTCAAGCGTGCCTGTCCTACTACCCCAGGCCTGGTCCTACCACTATAGCGGCATAGCGCGTCATATACCTAAGCCAGCCACCTCCACATTGGGGTGGGGGGATCAATTCTGGCACTTTAATAAATTATATTTTAAAAATAATCATACAAAAACTTTATTTCCAACTTTGACCCTTTTGACCATGGCGAATATATTGGCGCAATTTTGAACTGGGTCGTACCGAAGACCTTGGTGCGACTCATTGACACCGTGGCACATGAAAGTGGGGCTGCCGGCTGACATGGCGCCATGTGGAGCCAATCGTGCCAGAGCAGACAGCGTGACCGAATGGCCTAGTCAAAAACCGCCACATGGGACGATGGTCACGCCGAAGACAGCTAGTCGTGCGAAAGGGGTTGGTGTGACCCCTCGATCCACTCAAAAGCATCACGACTTTCCTTCTTCCTCCCCTCCCTCATTCTTTCTCCCAATGAGCCGCCGCTGTCGAAATCGGCCCATTGAGTCCTCCATTCCTCCCCATCTTGAGTCTCTTCGTCCCCAATGGTAGCTCTCCCATTCCATCGGTGTAGATTTGTTTTTCCCTTCGTTTGTTGAGTATTTTAGACATCTAGGATTGGTAATTTTTTTGGGTTGATTTAGTATGAGTTGTCACGAATCGGACTTTAATAGATGCTAAATTATAATGTATTAGTGTATATTTAATATAGATGTTTAGTTGCATGCATGCCATGTCATGTATTAGCCCTACATATTGATTTGCTTCTAAAATTGGTGACAGACATGTTTTGACCCCCATCCTGGGAACAGGACGGGGCTCCATGCATTCAACGATCCAACGTATCAGCGTAAGAGTTACAGACCAACTAGAACAACAACAAAAGAAAAGCCACACGAGGCAGCGTTAAAAGCAACATTCTCAGGACAGAAACTCAAAAGCTGGCCACCAAGCCGAAGAACTGCACCCAAACTAAACTACTCAGATGTGCAGACTGCTGAGTTTTATGGTGTATAGTTATATGGTTCCCTTTTTGTGTAACTGTAATTCTTGTTTCTGTATTTGATTTTTTTTCCTTTACATGCAGGTGCTACAACCATTGAGGATCCGCACGCACAGTCCCCTCAGTGGGATGATCGATACACTATGTTCATACGATGTGCTGGTTTCCTTTCACTTGCAAGACTGGTCACCAGCAGACTCCCGATCATGGACTCTGCCGCGCTGTTGGCACTTATGGATTGGTGGCGCCCGGAGACCCATAGCTTACACCTATCGTGCGGCGAGGCCATGGTGACACTTCAGGATGTAGCCATGCTGCTCGGGCTACCCATCTTCAGAAAATTAATGTCTCTTGAGCAGACTCTATCAGTACCTGCAAAAAGGCAGAGATTCCTTGCAATGATTCATATTTTACAGTGATTCAGTTTGCTATCAAGTGATTCAGTATGCATTCAATTAATCATGGCTTTACTATGTGGAGTGATACAGCTGCTCGTTACTATATATGGGCCTATATAAGGACATGTCTTGCACTACGAAACCTTAGTCTCACATACTAACTCTGCAATATGTCTCTTTACCCAATCCCAGCATGGAATGAGCGTCCATTTTGCCACTGTGGTAAGCGAGCGAAGCTGAGGACATCTTTAAAAGACAGCACATATGGCAAGAGATATTGGATCTGTCCTGACAATGACCTGTGGGAGGATGTAAGATTGTTTATCTTGATTTTAAGAAATGTTGATTGCAATGACAATAATCCTCTAACATATATGATATAATTTTAGCTTTGTGAATACGCGGAATGGATCGATGAGTTCAAGTTGAGCCCAACTCTGTCGCTAGAGTTGCATGAGGAGTACGAGGCGAGCAGTGATGATAAGAATATGGATCGTATTGCATGTATGAGGCACTGGGAAGAAGATTTGATTTGGTGAAATCATCTTGAAACGAAAGAGAGAAATCTAAATCACCGTGCAAGACAGTTTGACATTTATGAACCACATCTACATAGCCGGGAACACAAATGTGATCAGCGTGAGGCCGACCTTCGTGTTGCAAGGCTGAGGGGTAGGGGGTCGCAGTAGAGTGTAGTTGGAATTCGATATGCACCCTGGTCGTATTATGTATCCTTTATTTTCCCTAAATGCATGTTAGTACTCCATTTTACATGCTAGTGAATGTTATGTTTTGTGTTGTATTTTATGTTGCAGTCTTACTATGTCAGACATGTCGATGCAGAAAACAATCTGTATATTTGAGCAAGTTGCATTCATACTATGCCCTCTTCCCCTCTTGCTTCTCCTTTTCCTGCTCGTGTTCAATCTCGTGACAAATCAAGAAAGAAGAGACGTGCTTATGCTCTGCCATTCTATGGGTACGGAACTAGTTCTCCGTCACGGCCGCAACAACATCAAAGAGAGTGGAGGATGGTGGAGAACCGGAGCGGGGGGGGGGGGGGGGGGAAAAAGAGGGAGGAAGAAAGAGATGGGGTGCTTTTATAACCAATTGAGTCACGCCATGTCAATTGGTCGGACCAAAGCCTCGATCGCGCCAAGGTATCTGGCGTGACGTCGAGTCAGCTGCTGGCACGCACCGGGGGTCCAGCGTGGCACCTAGTCACGCCAATTGCACTAGCGTGATACAGTTCAAAATCGCGCCACGACATTCGACGTGACCCAAAAGGACCAGAGCTAGAAATAAAATTTTCACGAGATCATTTCTGAAATAAGATATATTAAAGGGTCAAAATTGGGAAATCAACGACGACAATAATTTAATAACAGAGGAAGTACACCAGATCTAGACACATTTCTAATAAAGGTTCTACAGTCAGACTAATTAAGCGTCAGAGCTAAATGCATGGTTAGGTAGTGGTAGCACGAAGACCGTTATATTATTTCATTCATCATACAAAGTCGGAATGCATGCGGGTATTACTAAATATGCAGTTATTACAATAAGAAACTGTAATATTAGCTCTGGTGGTCCTATTCGATGGGAATGAAGTACTTTCGGTCTAGAATCTGGGTAAAGTATGACAACTATTATATTGGAGTTGTACAGCTACAGACAGTCTTTTGGTTTTTATGTAGCTTAGGTAGTGGGGAGCTAGAAATAAAATGCAGAGGTGTCACAAAGCAAGCTAACCATAGTTAACAAGCGCCGGAGCAAAACGTTGGACTATTGAAGAAAAAAGAAGCAGAAAACATCAGTCCACGGAGAACTAGATAAAGAAATCATCTTAATGCTTGCTATACTGAGTCTAGAAGCTTATAATCTTGTAATTTTTTCTCAAGCTGAGCTAGGCCCGACTGGACCTTTACTAGCTCTCTCACTGAGTCTGTGGAGCGGCTTTACACACAGAAGAGATAACTAAGAGACTATGCATTACAATAGATATTGTTTTTAAACCTTGTCTCTTAATAAATACATCATGTATCTTCTTCTTTGTGGAACCGTCTCTTTTCTTTATGGAAATTAATGTTGAGACGGACTCTCCACCAAAAACCTGTTGTTATAATTTTTTTTTCATTTTACCTCTATAGAAACGACTCAAGAGACACATCAAAAAACTAGATTGTACATGTCCTTAGCGGCATGCAATTTCTGGAACAAATTGTACAGACCACCAATGTATGTTGTATATAACTTGAGCAGCTAGTTCATATATAAATGACCAAAATTTTAAGAGTTTTGCTACAGTGTTTCTGTGGTACCTGGGGAGTACGTGGAGGAATCTAAAGTTTTCTTTAATCTCAACCA
>VSTD030000524.1:0-15627 GCA_008808055.3 Sporobolus alterniflorus | reverse complement strand
AAAGCATGTACTTTATATGCAAGTTCTTAGATCACTACAGGCGGGCAAATGAAAAAAAAGGATAATATGATCTTTCGTTGAAGAATGTATCTCATTATATAGGCCTACAGAGGATTGTCTTGGATCGATATTCTCCTGGTGCAGTGTTCTAATTGTTACAGTGTTCATATGCTATTTGTATAGGTGGAATAAGATATCTAGTATGTCTACACAGTGAATCCTATTAAGGTCTTGTTCTCTTAAAGCATAATGAATAACTGAACATATATGTTCTTTTCATCTCAATGCGTGTTTTTTATGGATTAGATACCAGGTGGTGATACCTTTGCGATGGCATCTGGAACTGAGGAGAGCTGAGATGGAGAGTTTGACGTCACCAGGCGCCTATGTGGAGGGTGGCATTAGCACCTAGCTGGGTGACAAAGTACGGCTCAAATCAACTAGTGGATGGCAACTTGACTGGGGCAGTGAGGCATCTTAAAATTAGTGAAGCGGATTTAGTTTCCCTTTGGATTGTGCTGTAAACTTGACTGTATCTTGGATTGCCGCCATAGAAAGTCGTAACTGCAGGTGCTACTGTATGTTGTCCTGCTTTTGTAGTATATTGAAAGCAAATGTAACCTATACAGGCATTGGGTATATATGGTAATTAGTGTTGCTGATGATTTGATTCATTCAAAGCTTTTGCTCAATCAAGTTGTTTGCTATATAATTTGACCTCATGGAAGAGTATAATTTGTGGTGTATTAGCACTAATTGAGAGATTACTGGTTGTTTATGTGAAAAGTGATTGCCAATTAGTTGCAAAACACATCATTAATCAGAGGGTTGGTAAAATAGGTCATTTGCGTCTTGTTGTTGGTCGGTAATTCTATTAATAACGACTGACCAAGTGTTGGTAAAACTCACTATTTACCCATAGAGGGAGCGTCGGTATAAAGGAGGTGGGTCGGTAAAAGTTTTATTGATGCCACTTACAATGACCCTAGTGGAGGGTCGATAAAGACATTTTTACCGACCCACCGTCAGATGTTAATACTCAACTATGGTGTAGTGAAATCGATGGCGTGATCAAAAAATATGATGAGACCGGTCGGATTGACGTGACAGCCAATGTTCATGTGAAAGTGAGTCGCGTCAGATTGTTTGGGGTGACTCTGTTGAAAATCACGTCAAATGTACTGACGTGACTGAAAAGGAGCAGATTTGAAAATATTTTTTCCCATATTCATTTATAGAATATTATTAATAAAAGGGTCAAAATAGAAAAAATGGTTCTGTAATGTGATGGCTGGGCTGGTACACCAGGCACCGCATTGCTTTTAGAGGTGGTCGTGGTCACACCGGGTTAAATTACTATGTATCGACTAGTTAAATCTAAAAACCTAATCCGACGAGGAAAGGTGAATAATTCATTTATACAAGCTGGCAGCGATGGAGGCTACTGGATCACGGAAGAGGAAGAACACAAGCAACAGTGGTAACGTGAGCAATGGTGAAGGCTCCCGGGCAGGCCACTTTGCGTTTCTCTCCCTCCGGCAGATCTAGCTTCCCGCCCACCATACCGACAGAACCCATGGCAGGCTGGTGCTGAGTTCCTCCCTAACTCAATCTAGTACTGGCTTCTTGTTCACTCAAACGAGCGGGTTCCAATAAACATAAAAGCACCGAGTGTTTACAACGAGTTCCGGCCCAGTACAAAACAGCATAACGCACAAAGGCATTTTCAAAAAGAGCCACCAAAAGCACCACCACCCTGAACTTATGGTATGTTTGTTTTAGTTTTTTTATCAATTTTTAAATTAGCATTTGGTAGATTTAAAAGTTGAATGGTATTAAAAGTAAGAAGTTGAGAAGCTTATGAAAAAATACTTTTAACTTCTTGTTTTTTTTGGGTCATCCAGTTTTTAATGTCTTAAAAACTAATAAAAAACTGGAAACAAACGTCTTTTGAGATACTGCGCAAAAGCTTCTGCTTTAGGATGCATCCACCCCTGCGTGCTGCGTCCCTCTCTGAGGCGTTCTCGGCATTGTCCTGCACATGATCTTCTTCATTCCCCTGCTCAGGCCCCCCAGCCATAGGTTGCTTCTTCGTCCCAAGGATCTTGATCCCCGTGTAAAAGGTCAACCGTGCCAAAGGATTTTTTTATTACTTAGATGCTGTCCATCTTGCACTAAATTATGGTTACCTATCGTGCGTATATAAACTAGTAGGTCTGAGTAGTGGGCTACTGGCGCTCTAACAGTCGAATGATTCTATCACTTGCTTGTTATTAATTCATTCATAAGTAGGAATGTAGTGAGGCTGCAATAGGTTCATTAATTTTCATGTGGTCTGAAAGATACGGTTAGTTTATCGTTTGTTTTTTTCGCATGACAAGGAACGAAAGGTGTTCACATGAATCATTACTTGCCCCGTTATTTGCTCAAATGACTAACCGATGGAAGCTTGACCAAAGGGAGGGATTCCAAAATGATAGAGCTCTATGGAAGTTTACTTCCTAATGGTCTAGGGTTCTCAGCCTAGCTTGGCCAAAGCGCCATCCCAAGATCGAACGCGGTAAGACCCGAGCACCTGCGAGGCAACCGTCTCCTATCCCTCCGAGATTCTCCTCGGTGCTCTGTTGTCGGGAAAGGTATAGAAAGTGTTTTTAGAATTCCTATACTGTCCTGAGGAAGTCAATGGAAAGAGCATAGGAACAGCTAGCTGAAAATTTGCCTGGATGGGAAGTAATTGGCTTGTGAATTTGAACCCAGCAGATATTATACACATCAACCAATGCTCTTGCGGCCAACTGGTAACCAGCTCGGATTCGAGCCTTAGCTTCTGCCTATTATTTTTTTATCAGCAGTCTGCTGTCCAGAATTCTATTTTTTTATATTATACACATCAGTAGAGGCCTGAGAAGTTCTGTTTGACTTCGTTTCTAAGATCTAAAGGCGTGCGTGAACAAGATAGAATAAGTAACATCTTCATGAGATCTGTGGCATTTCATCAGTAAGTTCCACGGCAGTTAGCCTCGCTTACCCCTTCCACAATAGTAAACCCCCCCTGTTTTATCATCAAAAGTGGCAAAAAAAATTATCACTCAAGCAGAACGTGGAGACGGAGGTATGTTTGGATCGATTCAATTTACAATAAACCAGCTTGTAGAAGCTAGAGGGACTCTAAACAGGCCATTTTTTCCGGTTTACGAAAACTAGATATCCAATTTATTAAAACCCCATAATCTGTCCCACCCCAGCTAAAGCCACTTTATGTCATTAGATAAGAAAAAACTGAATTATAGTTTTTTTATAAACTGGTCTCAAACACCACTAACTAGTTTTTGTTATAAACTAGTTTATATAAACTATCTCCATATAAACTAGTTTTTAATAAACCGTGGTGTATCCTCCTGAGTTTCGGTTCAGTATTAGATCTAGATGGCATGATTAGAATTTAGAAACTGAAACTTCTAATGATATGATTGCGATAAACTGTGTGTCGCTGTCAATGTTTATGAATTTACCTTCGTTTCCAATTGTAATTACACAGCAAAATATTAATTTCATGAAGCAAAATATTGCAAGGCGATCCAGCCATTTAACAGTCCGTAACTGCATCGTTCTTCTTCGGAACCTGTATTGGTAGCTCTGAATAGCAACAGAATTATTTCAACACCTTTTGATTGGCTGGTCATCACAGCATTTCAAGTACATGATGTGTTCAAACTCTGATCTATCACGGTGGAACAAAAGTCACGTTGAAACCTCATTGGCATGTTGGCTTAGGCTCTTGCCGGGAGGCATGAAGATCAAACCATCCCAACCAGAACTTCTCTCATTAATCTACAGAGTTAAGAGCAATACCGTTCAGAACTAGTAATGTTCTAGATGTATAATAATCTTTTTGGAGTGGAATTCAGATCATTTTTTTGCGTACATGTACATGGATTGTTGTAGCACGTTCCACATGTCTGCAGTGCTTCGACAGTTCGACGGATTTGTTACACTTTCAATAAGGACTACTGTTTTGTACTCTACAGATATACTCCGGGGAAGCTCAATCAATCGAACAGCTTACGGCCGATGTCCACATCTTCACAGCGGCGCAGGAAGGGCAGATGCGCCACCGGGTCAGGATCCTGTTCTGCCCGGCAGACTAGCGGCGGCGGGGAGTGCAGGCACGGCTCCACAGACGCCGGCCTCACGCAAGCAACATCCGCCCTCCTAGTGGTCCGGTCCAGCAGCGAGAGCAGCCATGGCCGAAGCCCGGCCAACGAGTGCGCGACGTACCCGAACGTCGAAAACCCAGTGGTGACCAACTTGTCGTTGTAGCTCAGCAGGAACATCTCGGCCAGGGCGCGCTCGTTGTGCTCCCTTGCCTCGGTGTCCTGGTCCTGGTCGTGGCTTGGCTGGTACACCGTCACGACCTCGCCGGTCACCGTCGGTTTTGTGTAGTACAAGCTGTGCAGCTTGTCGTAGTACTCCGGCTTCAACGAGACCACCAGGACGGCCTTCACCTTGGCCGCGCCGGTGCCGTTCGTCGGCCGGACCGCCGGATCGCTGGTGCTGGTCACCTGCGGCAGGAGGTCGTGCTCCCGGGTGCATCGGAGGATCTGCTCGTACATGATCTCGAACGTGAGCGGTATGAACGGCATGATGCGCACCTGTATGCCGAGACGCTCGTCGGCGCCGGCGAGGTACCCGTCGTAGAACCTTTCAATGGTGTCCCACACCCGGTTGCCCGGGTGCAGGAGGTACCTGCCGAGGTGGTGGAACACCGATCCCTTCGCCGGGAACATCAGGTCCAGCTCGTCCCGGTACATCGGCACGAGAAATAGCCCCACGGCGAAGTAGCTGTCTGACCGGATCACCATCCAGTGGAACCTGTCGAGCACCCGGTGGTCCTCCTCGCAGAACGTGTGGTTCGTGAGCCGGAGCTCGATCTGCTCCAGGTGGAAGTAGACGTACGGTGGAAGCTCGCTGGCATTGCGGACGTCGTCGTAGCGGAGCACGCCGTTCTCAATCATGGTCAAATAGCTGTCGTTTGAGTTCCACCAGAAGCCGTCCTTGTAGGGGAATTCCGGCGGCAGCAGCCATGAGGTTCCCGGGAACGGCTCACAGAAGAGCCCCTCCATCTCGGGAGGCTCGTGGACGAGGAGAACACGGCTGGTGAGCAGAGCGTAGAGGAAGGTGGAGACAACGCTCAGCATCCGGTTGCCCAGGCCCTGGATAGGGAACCACACCACGTACTTGCACTCGGCGTGGTCGGCGTTCCGGCCGGACATGAGCTGTGCCATGGCCTCGCGGTAGTTGGCAGTGCCCAGCCCGCACCGCCGGTGATTCGCCTCGTACTGCCTCAGCTTCTGGACGAGGTACGGGGACACCGGGAACGGCGACGGCTTCCAGTGCTTCGACTTTTCGTACCGGCTGAGGCATGTCGCCGCGTCGAAATCCAGCGAGAGGAGCCCGCCGAGGAGCCGGACGTGAGCGCGCCCGTACGCATATTTGAACGACGACGGATTGCGGGAGCCTGTGCAATTCGGGAAACAAAAGGAAGAGGCATGAAACACTTGCCATTATCAGGCGAAAGATGTACCGAGCTGCAAGAGAAGAAGCATTTGTGTGCCTTGCACATTCACATCCTGCCAAACCAAGGAGCCGTCTGTGATGGAGGCTACTTGATCGCCGAAGAGGAAGAACACAAGCACCAGGGGCAACGCGAGCACGAAGACGATGGTGAAGACACCCGGCCGGACCACTCTGCGTTTCTTTGCATCCGGCGGATCCTGCTTCCCGTCCTTCACACCGAAAGAATCCAAGGCCGGCCGTGTGTTGCCTTCCTCCCAAACTCCCAATCTAGTACGGCTTCTTCTTCGTTGTGGACAGGGCAACAGGTCAATCATGGCAAAGTTTTATTAAAAAAATACTCTGTTTATTTATTTATTTTGTTATCGTTGACTTTTTAATTTATATTTTATCATTCATCTTATTTAAAATATTAATTCAAATATATAAAATTCCAAGTTATGTTTAAACTTTATTTAATAATAAAATATATAATATTTTTTAATTTTTAATAAAATGAATGATCTAACATAATTTTAAAAGTCAATAACAACAACAAAAAGATAAGGACTATTCTATTTCATTTTTTAGCTGTGATTCTTGCCATCTGGCACTAAAATATGGCACCTATCGTGCATGGAACTACGGCTGGGTAGTGGGTAGTGGAACTGTGACGGTAGAATGATCTTATGATTTGCTAATTATTAGTTTATTCATTTAAAAATGCGGTGAGGCTATAGGATCATTAATTTCCTTGTGATATGAAAGATAAAAATAAGGCAGTCTGCTTGTACAGGTGCAAGTGCAAGGAATGGTCCGGTGTAGGTGCAAGTGCAAGAAATGGTCTGACTATTTTGAATCTGATGACCCTTCCTACTTTAGGTCTGATGTACACATCATTTTTTTCATCGTGGAGGCCGTCTCCTTTTTTTTGCTCCCAGATACGTGCTCTGGAGCTGATTCTTCCCCAAAATGCATATGCATGCCGAGTTGCGCTCGCTGCTGAAGGCAGCTTAAACTGATGGAAGTGTGAAACACAGGTCATTACCATGCACAAAGCTGTACTTCGACTACCAGAGAAGAACACGAGCACTAGCAGCAATGAAACCAAGCCCGAGCGGTCAGCCAACATTTCTATGCTTCCCGTGGATTTCGTCCTCATGGTCGCAATTTTGTATGGTGTTTTCATTTTTTTTAACTAACCGATCCCAAGTCGTATAAAGGATGAGAGATTGTTTTTCTAAGGGAATACTAGGGGGGCGGTGTTAAATGAGCACATATCAGGTTGTTATATCCTTTGTGACACGCTTCATCATTGTCTGGGTTTAGTTTGGGCATAAAACTTGAGCCCGAAGATCAAAACCAAAAAAAACTGAACCCAATTAGCCCATAGCCCAATACCTGAACGGGTTGGTCGGGTATTAAATGTCAAAACCCAAAGTTATTTCAGGCTTTTTGGATATTGGGTCACGGTACCTGAACTACCCATTTAGCCCAAAGTTTTTCCCTACCGCCCCCAAAAGTTCGGGCTAACCCGAATGCCTAGAGTGAGTCCGACTGTAGTGAAAAAAAACAAGGGTTTTACATTTAACTCGACAGATGTGAATGGTAAGAAAGCTAACTGAACCTATTATGTAGTGTTTACGTAGATAGAATGTGTTCGGTGCAAGTGCAAGGAATGGTCTGACTATTTTGGATCTGATGACCCTTCCTACTTTAGGTCTGATGTACACATCACTTTTTTCATCGTGGAGGTCGTCTCCTTTTTTTTGCTCCCAGATACGTGCTCTGGAGCCGATTCTTCCCCAAAATGCATATGCACGCCGAGTTGCGCTCGCTGCTGAAGGCAGCTTAAACTGATGGAAGTGTGAAACACAGGTCATTACCATGCACAAAGCTGTACTTCGACTACCAGAGAAGAACACGAGCACTAGCAGCAATGAAACCAAGCCCGAGCGGTCAGCCAACATTTCTATGCTTCCCGTGGATTTCGTCCTCATGGTCGCAATTTTGTATGGTGTTTTCATTTTTTTTAACTAACCGATCCCAAGTCGTATAAAGGATGAGAGATTGTTTTTCTAAGGGAATACTAGGGGGGCGGTGTTAAATGAGCACATATCAGGTTGTTATATCCTTTGTGACACGCTTCATCATTGTCTGGGTTTAGTTTGGGCATAAAACTTGAGCCCGAAGATCAAAACCAAAAAAAACTGAACCCAATTAGCCCATAGCCCAATACCTGAACGGGTTGGTCGGGTATTAAATGTCAAAACCCAAAGTTATTTCAGGCTTTTTGGATATTGGGTCACGGTACCTGAACTACCCATTTAGCCCAAAGTTTTTCCCTACCGCCCCCAAAAGTTCGGGCTAACCCGAATGCCTAGAGTGTGTCCGAATGTAGTGAAAAATAAACAAGGGTTTTGCATTTAACTCGACAGATGTGAAGGGTAAGAAAGCTAACTGAACCTATTATGTAGTGTTTACGTAGATAGAATGTAGAGTTGTTTACGGGTAAGCTTCGAGATGTAGTTGATGCTATGATTAGTTGACGTGTAAATATTCTTTGTGTTCAAGAAATAAAATGGAAGAGACAAAAGTTGAATGAGGTGCAAGATACCGACAAGCTATGGTACACAATCACTACAGCGATCAAGAATGGAGTAGACATCGTGATCAACAAAAGCCTTAAGGATAGAGTAGACATGATTATTTTAGTGAAGTTGCTCGTTGTAGATTTGGTTATTAATATTATCAATGCTTACAACACACTCAAATAGGTCTTGATGAGAGCATTAAGATGCAACCCCTACCCCTATGAACACATTTGAGACACTAGTCTAGCTGATCTTGAAGTTCACAAAGTCATTACAACCATCTTGTTGTCGATTGGGACGTCGTCTACCATAGGTAAAATAATTAACCACAAATACAACACCAATGTCAAATCTCTGTTTCCACCACAAAGAACCTAACCAACCGAGCCCAACTGAGCTAGCTAGGCTCAGTTTGTTATCACCAAGGAGTTAACATAAGATAAGAGTGGAAGCTAGTAATTCATATAGCAAAACCTTGATATTCTCCTCTTTTATCCTATTTTTATGTTATTTTTTTCTTTTTATTCTCACCTTTTTTGTGTTTCAATATTTATTATTTTCTCCTCTTGTTCTGTTTGGTTTTTATTACCCTTTTTTCTCCCTTCTTTTTCACATTTATATTTGTCTCTATTTTTCACCTCCTGTGAAATTTATCTGGAGCCTACCTCAACTTACTTGGAACTAAAAGACTTGTTCTTCTTTTCTCTCTTTTTTTTTCTTTTTGTTGTCGGCCGGTAACAGATGGGTCAACCATATAAATGATTAATTTTTTTGCTGCAATTCTAGCCACCTTGCATGGAGAAACGGTACTTGTGTGCAATCACTGAAACCCAACGGCGTAGTTGAGCTCCTACAGTTGGGAGCCCATATATATGACCTGTTATGAATTATTCAAAAAAAAAGAGCTGCCATGAATTCTTAGAAAGATAATCTAAGCAATAGGCCAAAGAGAATGGGCAAAATTTGGATAAGCAAAGTAGAACTTAAATTCCTGGATGGGTGACCAAGTTCAGTTCTCATTTCAAGTTCGTTCTCTTATTCTGTGTAATTTCCTATTGCGCTTTTCTGAAATTACAACACGCGATCTAAAGATGTCAATAAAAATTTAATGAATATCTCCACCGAAGCTATTTAGTATTTTTATTTACAGCGACACTACTGCATGCAGAAAAAAAGTTAGAAGACGAAAAGAACATGAGGCTCCGGGCCAGGAGGCTCGTGCAACGAATGCCTGGGCGGCATGCTTATTGACGCTTGCCATCCGAAGCGCCCTGCATTTCCCCGCCACGGTCGTGTTGCTGGTGACCGTCGTGGTCGCGGTCATGCCCAGCCAGGGTTGCCGCAGTCAGGCAAACCCGCTGTCGTTGTCGTGGCAGTTGACCCATCCCCGTCGCCGATGGGTTGGGAGCTGCGACAGTGGGCCGGGTGACCACAGCTCCACACACAATCTACGACCGTGTCTTCGTGAGCTCCAACTCCACCCTTCTCCGACCGAGCTTGGTGGTGACTGCAGCGGGCACTGCTCTCCACGGCCTGCAGCATGTGAACATGAGAGTCAATTGAAAGAGCTTAGGAACAGCCTAACTGAAAATTTGCCTGGATGGGAAGTAACTTGCTTGTGAATTTGAGCCCAATGGATATTATACACATCAATAGAGGCCCGAGAAGTTCTGTCTGTTGACTTCCTCTGGTTTCTAAGATCTAAAGGCGTGTGTGAACAACATAGAATAAGTAACATCTTCATGAGACCCGTGCCATTTCATCGATAAGTTAAGGCAGTTATCCTCGTTTACCCCTTCCCCAATAGTAAAAACCTCTGTTGGGGTAAATAGCGAGGGCTATTTATCTCTGAACAGGAAAGTGGATGATGTGATGCGAAGATAAATGACGTGTGGGAGAAAACAATAATGACTAATAATAACTGTCCTCAGATCCTTCATCAATGTACACCCGATGGCTTATTTATAAATGTAGTTACATATAATCATTACAATATATGTACTGTGCCATTTACCTACCCTAACCTATCACTGTGCAATCACAGAGTCATTAGAGTCTTTTGTGATGTACAAATATTTTCGTGTCCCACCAATGAGGATGTAACACGTGTCCACTGTGCTACAACGCTAGAGACAGGGACCTCCGGTACACTAATGACCTTTGGCGCCATCCATCGCCGCCTAGAGGCCTCTTGTGCGGAGATAACCTTCAACACGGTGAACTTTCGTACCGAGAGTCCTCCGTCCGATCCAGCTCCGCCCCGACCCTGACTAGGCCGAAGCTCCGCCGTGTAGCTGACTTCCCCTACAAAAAATACGAAGGTGTGTCAAAGGTATCGACATAAAACGAAGGTTCACTATGGTTCACTTTAGAGGGTGATACTATGGCTCAGAGATCTCCGTGGGCTCTGGACCACATCCCCAACAACCTCTGTTTTATCCTAAAAAACATGTTTTATCTTCAACGGGTCCTAGGGGAAAAGATCACTCAACCAAAACGTGGAGACTAAGGTTTTGGTTCAGCATCATACCCAGATGGTGTGATTAGCATGGGAAGCTTCTAATGACATGAGTATCAGTCAGGCTGTTTCATGACTGCCTGTAAACAGTGTGCCACTGTCAATAAAAAACTGCAGCCCGGTAAATGTAGCTCCTGCTTACGCTTGGTCCAGAGAAGAGTCCGACAACATTGGATGTTATGTACACAAAAATCATGTTGGTACCTCATTGATATGTTGGTTGAGGCTCTTCCCAGGGGGTATGAAGATCAAATCATCCCAACCAGAATCTCTCTCATTAATCTGCCAAATCAAGAGTGAAACAGTAAGAGGTACTAGTACAATAATACATACAATCCAGAGTGTTTCTATATCCATCTTACCTCCATTTTCTTTAGGACATCCTCCAAACTCCCAACTTGGAAATATAGATGAATGAATTAGTTTTCAGGACAGTTTAGGAAAGCAATACATGACTAATCAACTGCATACCACAATTGGTTTAGACAAAGCTGTCCCTCTTGAAGCTTTAGACACCTTTGTAAGTTCTCTTTCTATGTCTTCCTAAACGATGATGGAACCGGTGAGGATCCAAACCACGTCTATGTACACTAACTGATACAAAATGCAGCTTGGGCTTGGCAAACCTTTTGAAAATATATTGGGCAAAAGTGCTTCTTCTGCTTCTTCACAACAAGCAGATCTGACTGCGCATATAAATAGAACATTTTAATGTAGCAACGAGTGGTCAAATGGATATTTGGGTTAAAGCAATGAAGATGATCTAACACAACAGAAGTCTAGTTGGCAAACAGCAGAATAGTAAAAAATTAAAAGAACTGCACAAACATCTCAAGAGCAAGTTTGGAGAATCACAAATAGAGTTCCAATAAATTCTACGCCAAAAAAAGGAGAATGTTTGATTTCAGACAGAACAGCATGACTAAGGTTCAGAAGATGAGACACCGATGGTGTGGTGTGACTAGAATGGGATGCGATTGATTTTCACAATAAATAGGAATGGGCAAGTGATTCATAGAAATAAAAAAAACACTTCAGTTTCTTCCCAGAGCGTATCCATGGACCACAAATTTTGCTAATAGCTGAATGCATTAATATTTCTAAAGTTAAAGCAGCATTAAACAGTTTTATTAGTCCATAAGCTAATACAACAGTTAGGGTGTTAAGTTTTCCATAAGCTAACACAGCTGTACAGACCAGCTTAGCAACTGGGGAAGCATGCAAGTGAAGTTTTTCTTAGGCGTGCTAGTGATTACAAATACATGGACTGAACTCAACATACATTACAAGGACTCGTAGCAACCAATTAACATGGCCCACAAGAAATTAAGTTTAAAGCATGCTTCTATGCTAAGCAGTACAATTTCTTATTAGAGTAATGGAACCAGGGATTACCTGAAAAACTGGAACACCATCAAAAGCGGTTAAGCCTGATTTCAACTGAAAAAAATAAAAGGGTAATGCATGTCACAAGGATAAATTAATGTTTTGTCATCACTTCGTATTAGAACATAATAACCTTAGACCATAATAATCTGCATGATCTCTACTAAAATTTCGACTTTAAGTAAACATCACCTAAACTGATACAAACAATTGCAGAATTACGTACATGAGTTTTCATCAATGGAGAATAATGGCCAGAGAGCTGGACAATCCAAGGAAAAAAACAGAAAAATTAAACACCTGTTTACTAAGATAAAAATACTTCACCTGTTATGTAGTATTTAGTTATTTACGCATTATGCTAGCCACATACAATACACTGCATATGTAGCCACCCTGGCATATACCAGGTTAACTGAACTGGTATATGTGGGTCACTTGGCATTGTTCAAAATTACAGAACCCTTTCTTTTTCTTAGAGCTGGGGAGAGCCCCCCAACCCCACTCGAACTGAGCAGGGCTCTTACAGAACCCTTTCTAACAGAGGGTTTCTTTGAAATGTTAAAACAAACTCAACATTTCCCCTTCTTTTTCACCCTTGTTTTGTCTCTGTTTTCTGGCTCATGTGGGTTTCATCTCTAGCCTACCCCAACTTGCTTGGGACAAAAAGGCTTGGTTGTTGTTGTTGAAACAAACTCAACAATAAATAGGGACATAGATTTTGAGAGTTCTGGCCAATTATGCACAGATTCTCTAGCACACACAGAGTACTGTTAATACACTAGTAATCTTGTGATAGATAATGGTCAATCCACTGTATGCAAATTGCATATGATATCCCTTTAATGGCATGTTATAGAAAGATGAACATACTCCCTCTGTTCTAGAACTGTTGCCGTTAGGATAATCTTGTCCTAATGGCAACAAGTTTAGAACAGAAGGAGTGTGTATAATCTGTAGCTGAACAAGAATAAGGGGATAAATGATAAAAATATATTGTGTTCCAAATGTTGAACGTATTCTGAATAATTGCTTCCCCTAATAGAAATGTAGTCTACCCGATGGACTGAGATATACTACATCGTGATGAGAAAGGAGAGACAAGCTATAAATAGGAAAAATGAGCCAAAAGTCAAGAGCGGACCTCAAGTGCATTCTTTATTTGAAGAGGGTCAGGTAAGAACCAGAATGCGATACCTTCAGCCTTCAACATATAAACCTACACATAGAGGCAATGGTGTAAGATATATATTTGTATTATGAAACACAACAATACAATCGGACTAATATGATAACAAAATGTCGACACATGCATTAGAATGATCAAATCTGCTGTGGTGCTAACATAATCACATCACCAAAGTTTGAAGAGATTTCTTGTAAGACAGCCATGATATAGGTAATCTGGAAGCAGATAGGTAAAAGGGTTCAACTTGAACGTCTCAATGATTAACTGAATTCCTAAACAAAAAAAAAGAACTTGTGAGAAACGGTTTATTCCCCTAACATTTCTAAGAAATGTGCAGGTTCTCATGTCGCTGATAATTAAGATGCCTTCCAATTAGTGGCCTGTTTTTCATGCTTCAGATAAAACCAATGCTTCTTACGCAAACTCCGGCTTAAACCCTAGCACTTCATAATTTCAAATGCAAAATTGTTCCTGAAGTCCTGGCATGTTCCACCACAAAACAGAGGAAGTGAAGTGTGAAAACCACCTGATCAAGCGTAATAGGCACCACTCTCGCACCCCTTTCCCAGCACCGGCGGCCGAGTTCTCACCTAATCACACAAACTCCCAAACAATTAGCGAAAGATCCAAAACCAAACCGCGAAAAAAGCAGGTGGCGACAGAGGGGTGGAATACATGGGAGAGGAGAGCGTCGGCGTCCTCGAAGCGGAAGCAGAGGAGGCCAAGAGAGCGGAGGCCGGTGGCGGGGTCGGAGACGAGCACGAACTCGTTATTGGAGTTGCAGACGGTGAAGACGGGCGTGCTGGTGAGCTTGTGCGCGAGCTCGTCGGGGGTGAGCGCGAGGGATAACGCTTTGTGGCCCCGGCGCGCGGGCCGGGCGCGGCGCAGCGAGGTGGGAGGCCAGGCGGGAGAGGTGGTGGTGGAGGAACGAGGAGGCCGCGGCAAGGGGGGTGGGAGGTGGCACGGCGGAGGAGGGGGAGGGAGACGGGGTCGGGTCGGACATCGGGACGGCGGAGAGCAGGAGGGAGGAGCGCGCGGAGTCCAGCGGCGGCATTCCGGCTTGTTGCGTCGGCGTGACGGGCTGATGTGGTGGTCTGGTGGGCGTGTCGTGTTGGTCGGTGTCGCCGAGGAGCGCGGGCGCGGGCCGGATGCGGGCCAAATGGATACTGGAATACTGGATGGGGGCGGAGAGCAGGAGGGAGGAGCGCGCGGAGTCCAGCGGCGGCATTCCGGCTTGTTGCGTCGGCGTGACGGGCTGATGTGGTGGTCTGGTGGGCGTGTCGTGTTGGTCGGTGTCGCCGAGGAGCGCGGGCGCGGGCCGGATGCGGGCCAAATGGATACTGGAATACTGGATGGGCTGGGCTTGGGAGGCGCTTTTGCCCTAACGAGAATGACCAAAAGCTGCAATCTTTGACAATGGGTTTACATTTCTCCTTGTCCCTGTTTGAAATTGTTCTAGTTTCAAAATCTCTGTTTCTTAAATTATTATCGTCATTGATTTTTAAAAATATGTTTAATTCCAAAGTTCATAAACCATGTAGCTACTTGTACAACAATTTTTTGGCAAATATACCAGCAAAGTTAGAATATATATTCTCTCTTACTCTTATACATTTGAACACATCAGAATAGGCCATGAAATTCCTAAGGCCTCCTTCGTTTATTTCTCTGAGGAGGGGATTGGAGTGGATTGAATCCTTAACTAGCTAGTGAAGGCTTGAATCTTGCTCAATCCCCTCAGAAGCCGTCCGGATTAAACGAACGGGCCCTAAACAAATTACATGGTGCTGGAAACACTTGAAACTTTGAGAGTACTCTCTTGAACCATCCAAAACAGTCGCCACAGATTAAAAAAACAATTACAACACAAATCCATCCTTACAAGTTACAATTACTTACACGAACAGGCCCGATCATCGTATCGATCGGCAGGCTAACCGGAGGAGTATTCAGTAGTATCCGAGTTGGCTGATCTTGACGTGGAGATTCCTCTGCGAAGGCGAACAGCCTCCCCACCTCGTCGTCCCCGTCCACGGCGTCGTCGCGGTTGGCGTCGGCGGCGCGCACCCCGTCCCGCGCCTTCCACCACGCAAACCACACGTTCAGGCTCCGGAGCGCGCTCTGCAGCTCCTCCCGGCTGATCCGGCCGTCGCCGTCCGCGTCGAACTGCGACAGCCACGCCCGGAACTCCTCCGCTGTCACCTCGCCCTTTGGCAGCCCCCGGTACCTCATGAACGCCATTGGTCGATCCTCGATCGCCGGCGACGCCGACGCTTAGCTTGATGAGTGACTGAGCTGCTGATTGGTGAGTGGCAATCAGCTGCGCACGGTTCCTATTTATAGAGCGGTCACAAGCGCTTGTGTTGGGTTAATTACAGCACGTTTTT